>CAUYRH010060571.1:0-76814 GCA_963574655.1 Perodicticus potto
TACAATTATGACTGATGCAACAAAAGTTTGGCAGGTCGTTTTTTCTGGCTGATGTATTACCATCTATTTTGGAGGCAGGAGACTCGCTTGATCCCAGGAGTTGGAGGTTGCTGTGAGCTGTAATGCCATGGCACTCTACCCAGGGTGCCAGCCCCATATGCTGTTGGTGGTAGGTTAAAACACAGCCCGTGCAAAAAACTCCAAAAAAAAAAAAAAAAAAAAAAAAAAAAGTTTGAGAAAATAATCTTGGATTTTATAATTTTAAATTACCTAAAGAAATCTGATTATTTTCATAAAATGTTGTCTTCCCTTTGCAAATCAGATCACATTTCATGTAACCTTTATATTCTAAACACAAGGGTAAGTCATTTGATGGATGTATAATAGAATTTTTAAAATCTGTTAAGGTAAAAACTTTGAAATACAAAGTTTAAGCCTACAGATGGAAGCATTCCAGGGCAAAACTTCAAAAGTAACTAAAACCACTTGTGCTTACTTAGATGTTAAATCCAACTACATATTAGAATCACTTAAAGAGCTTCTAAAAAATATCAGCCAGCCTAGGAGACAGAGCAAGATCCTATCTCTTAAAAAAAAAAAAAAATCAATGCCAGGGCTCCACACCCCCTACCAAACCAAATGAATCAGAATCTCTGGTTTCAGCACAGGAATTATTTCAAAACTCCACAATGCACAGCTAGGATTCAAAACCACTAGCCATGTCTTTATAATTATTAACACAGCCTAAAATATTAAGGTATTATTTAGCATTAATAACACTTATTCTGAATGAAATGTCATTCAACTAAATTATCTAACTTATCTAGGATTTCTGCACAATACCAAAAAGAGTAGGTCCTCCACAACCATTTGTTGGTGACAGGTATTTTAAGAATCAACATTATAATGAATTACTTCAGAAGGAATATGAAACTATTATAGTGCCACACATATTATTTGACATTCTGCAATAATTATAGTACCACATCCTTCAAAATATTTAATGATACACATACCTAACAACCTGGAAGGTACAAGGTGAAGGAATATACAGCCTAAGGATAAGGATTGGGACATTTCAGAAAGAAGAACAAACTGATCAAGGCCTAGTTATACAAAAAGTAGAAATGCAGAATCTTATAGAACAAGGAGAAATTTCAGGTTTCCATCATACACAATGGTATGACAGAGACAAACAGGAGTAGGTGGAAATGGAGAAAAAGCTAAGATTGTGTATAGACTGAAAACTCTCTGATTGACAAACCAAGAAACTGTATTAGCCTTTAGGCAGTGGAGAGTCACCAGAGGTTTTTTAAAAAAGGAATAATCCAGCGGTCCACTTCCTGTAAGATGGAGTAGACATAGGTCCTATGTATCTCACTAAGTACCAATAAAAGTCCTAAACATTACAGATAAAACAAGCATAAGAAGTCTTTGAAAGGTAAAGCGAAGAAGGCAGACTAACTAGAAACAACTCAGCAGTAAGTGTCCCTGTGTTTGCATTTTGCCTCATTATATTTTAGACTTGCAAATGAAAAGGTGGCAATTTGGAAATACCAACAGTAGAAAACAAAAACAAAGCCCCAATAAAAGTCTTTAGCCAAAAGACCAGGAAAGGGCAGCCTAGCAAGACAGAAAACTTAGACAAAAAGACTGCTACTCTAGCCAAACACTATAGGGCTCACCCCCGCCCATGCCAGCAAAAGCCATGTGGGAAGCCTAGACTTCCACTCTCTGAAGTCTGTAAGGAGGTATCCAACACTCCCTGCAGGGCAGAGCCAAAGAAGACCAAGTAGAGATCCAACACCTTCTTCTGGCAATATGCCCTCATCCCCTGATATCCTCCATCCCTGCTATGTGAGTGGAGCCCACATGGGGCACTGTTAGAATTTTCTGGCAATGATTTAAACAACTATAATAAAAATGCTTCAACAAGCAATTACAAACATGCATGAGACAAATGAAAAATAGCTTCACCAAAAGAAGAGAAAATCTTAGCAAAGAAATAGAAAATATAAACAGGAACCAAATGGAAACTATAGAACTGAAAAATATAACTGAATAGAAAAAGTTCAGTAAATAAGTTCAACAACAGAATGACGGAATAAGGGAAAGAACCAGTGAATTATAAAGTATCAGAAACCACACTCTCTTAATGATAGTAAATAGACTAAAAAACAAATGAACAGATCCTCAGGTACCTATGAAATCACAACAAAAGGTCAAATAGTTGTGATATCAAAGCCTCACAAGTATAGGCAAAAGGGAATGAGGGGACTAAAGAAAGTACTTCAAGAAATACTGTGCAAAAACTTTCCTAATTTGGCCAGGGACATAAACCTACAGATGCAAGTACCTGAGTGAACCCTAAATAGGAAAGACACAAAAATAATCTGTGCCAAGTTACATCATAATAAAATTTCTGAAAACTAAAGACAAAGAAAGTATTCAGAAAATAAACAAAATCTTACCCACAGGGGGGTAAAAATAATTCAAATGACTGTTGGTTTCTCACTGAAAACCATGAATGCCAAAAGGGAGTGGCACTGTCAACTCAGAATTCTACACTCAGCAAAAATATCTTTTAGGCATGAGGGAGAAATCAAGATATTCTCAGATGGGCTGGGTGCAATGGCTCGTGCCTATATTCCTAGCACTCTGGGAGACTGGGGGTGGGGGGTGGATCACTTGAGCTTAGTAGTTCAAGACCAGCCTGAACAAGATCTTTAAATTAGTCAGTTGTTGTGACGGGCACCTACAGTCCCAGCTACTCAAGAGCTTAAGCAAGAGGATCACTTGAGCCCAAGAGTTTGAGGTTTCTATGAGTTATGACACCACAGCACTCTACTGATGGTAACAAAGTGAGACTCTGTCTAAAAAAAAGATATTCTCATTCTTTTTTTTTTTTTTGAGACAGAGCCTCAAGCTGTCGCCCTGGGTAGAGTGCGGTGGCATTACAGCTCACAGCAACCTCTAATTCCTGGGCTCAAGCGAGTCTCTTGCCTCTGCCTCCCAAGTAGCTGGGACTACAGGCGCCCGCCAGAACGCCTGGCCATTTTTTGGTTGCAGCCATCATTGTTGTTTAGCGGGCTCAGGCTGGATTCGAACCCACCAGCTCAGGTGTACGTGGCTGGCGCCTTAGCCTGTTGAGCCACAGGCGCCGAGCCGATATTCTCATTCTTTAGGACACATGTGTTGGTTGTATCTGTAGGGTATATCTAATCAGCTTTTTCACCAACAGATATACCCTAAAAGAATGGCTAAAATAAGTTCTCTAAGTCAAAAGACAATGATAAAAAATGAAACCACAGAATATCAGGAAGAAATACTGTAAGCAAAAATATGGGTTACATACAATACACTTTCACTGTCCTCTTGAGTTTCCTAAATTATGTTTGACAGCTGAAACAAAGTTACAACTGCCTTAGGAGGTTCTATTTAGAAACATTTTAAGACAATTATATTACAAATGGGGAGAATTAAGAGACAAAGGGAGGCAAGATTTCTATACTTCACTCAAACCAGTAAGATGATGACAAAGTAAACTGTAATAATTTATGTATATGCATAATGTAATACTTAGAGAAACTACCACAAGAGATACACAGAAATACGCTCAAAAACACAATAGATAAATCAAAATAGAATTTTAAAATATGTTCAAATGACCCGTAAAAAGGTAAGAAAGAAACAGGCAAAAGAAAAACAGAGAACAAAAAATAAAAAGTCTTAAGCCCTAACATATCAACAGCTACACTTTTAAATATAAATAATCTAAATACATTAATTAAAAGCCATTTAACAGAGTGGATTAAAGGCATGACCCTACAAAGAACTCATTTCAAATATAACAATAAAGGGAAGTTGAAAGTAAAAGGATAGAAAAAAGATAAATCATATAAACATTAACCAAAATAAAAGATGAATGGTTATATTAATATCAGACAAAGTAGACTTCAGAGCAAAGAAAATTACTAGCAACAGAGAAGTATATTATATAATGATAAGAAGGGCAGTCCATCAAGAAGACATAGCAATCCCAAATATGTATGTACCAAATGACAGAAGTTGAAAATATGAAGAAAAACTGAAGTACTGAAAAGACACGAATCCACAATTAGAGTTGGAGACTTCAGTCTATCTTTCTCCCTCTCTCTCTCAGCGAGTGATAGAATAACTAGACAAAAAATTCAATAAGGACACAGAAAACCTCAACAATCCTAGAGCAACAGAATCTAGTCAATATACACTGAAGACTCCAAACAGCAGCAGAATACACATTCCTGTCCAAATGCCCATGAATCAGATACTAGGTTAGACCACACCAAGACAGACCCTGAGTGATAGAGCAAACCTCAAACTTTAAACAATTGGGACTCCTATGAAATATTTCCTCTGACAAGGTAATCAAACTAGAAATCAGTAACAGAACAATGAAAGAACAATCTTAAAAACTTAGAAATCCAGGAATACACTTCTAAATAACCCATGGGAAGGTGGCAGACTGAAAATAGAAGACTAATGGTAAAACTCACTGGAAAGGTCTACTCAGCAGTCAACCTAAATCCAACCTTGAAACAGGAACTGGTCTCCCATTATCAGATTCCATTTGGAATTTATTCTTTATTTATATTTATTCCACATATTCTTTTATTACATAACAAGGCATATTATTTATTACTATAAGAGCAGCCAAAGCTACACACATATTTTTAAAATTTTAATTCCAACTTTGTATAAATTACTTTAGACCATTTTCTCTAATAAAAGCCTGAGTTCTTAAAACACTTACAGAAGTCTAGAAAACTCGCCTTTAGAATATGGAAGCTACCCAAAGATGTTATTTCTCATAGCATTGTTCAGGATGCTAAATTATTTGGGAATGTCTTAAAAGTATAACAGGGTATATGAATAAGTAAATTGAAAAATTTATATAACCCCGGGACCAAACAAGGAAAATACAGTAGAGTCCCCACAGCTGACCACCTCCCTACACTGACCATCTCCTTAAGCTGACCTAATTTTCTGGACATGCACCACATGTACCCAATGGAAGACTTTTATGTTGACCACCTATGTATGTTGGTCAGTTTGTTATAGTCCTTTGGATGGTCAACGTATAGAGGTTCTTTACATTGAACTGAGTGAAAATAGAAGTACAATATTCCAAAAAAAAAAAAAAAATGTAGAACACAGAAAAAGCAATGCTGAAAGGAAATTTATAGCACTAAATGCACATGTTAAGAAAAGGATAAATCTCAAACCGTAATCTAAGCTCTCGCTCCAAAAGAAGAGCAAAATAAACTAAAAGCAAGCAGGAAGAGAAAATAGAAAGAACAAAGAAAGAAAAGGAGAGAAGACACAAATTACCAATATCTACAATGAAACGGGTACCACTGCAGGCTCTGCAGACAGCAAAAGAAGGAGAAAATATTATGAACAGCTCAATACACTTTTAGACTAAATGGGCCACTTCTTCAAAAACACAGACTACCACAACCTACCTAACAAAACACAGAGAGTTAGAATAGTTCCTTTGTTACCAAATTAAGTAAATCCATAATTTCTAAAATTCGAGGAGGTAAAAGATGGAAGCAACATATCTCCAAGCCCAGATAGTCTCAGTGCGGAAGTCTGGCGATTAACACCAATTCTGCACAATCTTCTCCAGAAATGGAAGAAGAGGAAGCACCTTCCATTTCATTTTATGAAGCCAGTATTAACCCGGATGCCAAAACCAAAGACACAAATGCAAATGTAAGAATCCTAAACTAAATATTAGTAAACAGTATTCAGCTATACATTAAAAAAAAGATACAACATGATCAAGTGGGATTTATTGTAGGGCTTCAAGGCTGAGTCAGTATTAGAAAATCAGTGTAATCCACCATATTAACAGTTAAAAAGGAAAAATCACAATCATGTTAATTGTTACAGAAAGAGCAACATCAACTTTCATCACCAATTCATGGTAACTCTAAAAAAATATGCTTAGAGAAGAATAGTTACCATGAATTCTCTCAACTTGAGAAAGGCTTGTACAAAAGACTGACAGCTGACATTAGAGTTAACGGCGAAAGACTGAATGCTTTTCTCTAGAAGGAACACAGCAAGTGTGTCCACTTTCACAAATCTTGTTCCAAGGAGTGCTACAAGTTTTAGTCAGTAGAACAGCAAGACATAATAAAAGGCAAAAGAACAAAACAGAAGAGATTAGACTGAGCCTATTCACAAATGACCTCATTGCATACATTCCAGGACATCTACCCCAGAACTAATAACTGAGGTCAGGAAAGCTGCAGGATAAAAGATAAACATGCGAAATATATTGTATGTCTACATACTAGTGTGAACTTGTGAACAATGAAATTAAAAAGATAACACAATTGATAATCACTCCAAAAAATTAATTACTTAGCTGTAAATCTAACAGAACGAGTGCAATATCTGTGTGCTGGTCTTGCACAGTAAGAAGACAGTCATCCATAAACCAAAAAGCTGGCCCTCACCAAACCTGTCAGTGTGCTTTGATCTTGGACTTCGCAGCCTCCTGAGAAACCAATTTTTTTTGGTTATAAGCCACCTAAAATATCGTAGTTTGTTACAGCAGCCTGAGTGCACTGAGACTAGACATAAATAATAAAATTCTCTCTCCTATCAACATTCCTTATTTCTATTGTACGTGATGTCAGCAACGCATTAAATATATGTGCTGTGAGCAATGCATTAAATAATAAAGTTCTCTCTCCCATCAACATTCTTATTTCTATAGTATGTGATGTCAGTGATGTAGGAAGGAGAAAAACAATGATTATCTACTTAAATTATTCACACTAAAATATTACTCATATCTGACAGGCTTACCTATTCTCACAAGATACAAAAGCAGTTTAACTCAAATGGCCTTTTAACAGAAATTATATGCTTAAGACAGAATTAAACTGTAGTCCAAGTGTTGCCAACTGCTTTACTCAGAGACCCTCTATGTCTAAGCTTGGCGTTCCTGGGTATTCTGGAAGTAATGAGACACAACCATAAGTTACAAAGTGTTGGTAGCTTCCATCTCACCGCAACTCACGACTGATGTCTGGTTAGCTACCTGTGCTACAGAGGGGATTATCTGGTATAGAACTTTGGTTTGTCTGTGAATAAAGATAATCCAAGACCTAGTAAAGGATATATATATATTTAAAAAAAACAACAAAAAACCAAGCCCGTCAGTCTTCTGAGCACCTGTCAGCTGCCCTTTCTCTTGCCTTCCAACTCCTCAATGGATCCTTCCCACCCCAGGAATCCACTGTCCACTTCCACCTTCCACTATCAAATCAGGAAAAAACCTAAAGAAGGACTGAACTGTCTTTCAACGAACTCACTTTTTATTTTAAGGTAGCTAGAAGAAACTTTGACCTTTTGGGTTGACTTGGTTTACTTGAGGAAGTAGCAGCTTTGTTTGTTTTCTATTTTGCTGAGACCACCAGAATTGCTTTAGTACTGATACCACGCCTGGGAGAACTCAGTACAGAGAGTTAATAGGTTACTTGAGCTCTCCTTTGCCCTCCCTTACCACTCTTTCAACCTTAATTATACAGAACCCAAGATTCTCAAATTCCAAGGACGCAGTGAATTTTCATAATGTCTACTTCCTTTTCCTGATGTGAAATCCCTTTCCTTCTCTCAGCATGGTGACCCTTTTCGTATCTCCAGTTCTTCTCCAACCCCCAGTGATCTGTGTTCACGTCCCAGAGTTTTTATGGACTCGGTCTCATGTGGATTAAATGAACTATGACTGTCTGGGGAGAAGTGATGCATTAAAACACATGCGTGGCTAAGCTGAGCTCACAGACTCCCAAACATAAAACTCAAACACAAGGAAAACAGCAAAGGATCAATCACCACCACTCCCACCCAGCTGATGAAAAGTAAGCCAGCACTTTTGTTTCTGAGAATCGGGAAGCTAGGGTAGAACATGGTTTGAGGGGAAGGCAATTTAATAATGATAATGCCCATTAACCAGTACTTGATATCAGGGGGGAAAACTACTAACTGGTAACAATTACAGACATATTAGAAGACACAATGGGAGAAATAACTTCTAAAATTGAATACTGAAGTTAATTACAATTATATATGCAGCTACTTTTACCTCATGACTATTTGGAAAATAAAAAAACATGTATATAATGGAAGGTGTGTCAGACTAATTTCATTTTTTGTTTTACTTTGATACAAAAATCCTACTCCTGTAGCTTCGTTCACTGCTGGTTTCAAATGTTGCATGGTAATTCTTAAAACTTCTCTCTCCAAGACACCACGCTGTCTGTCACACTAGAAGAGAAGTCAGCAATTTGGCAAACCCCTTCTCAGACTGACCATCCTGCAATAACAGTGCCTCTTCTAGTTTTCTCTAGGTCCAAACTATCCCTTACTGAGTCACTGTAATAATTTCCCCCAAGCAACATTTTTTTTAATCAATTCCCACCTGATGAAGCACGATTGAGTTCGTAATAAGCAGCATCAAAATATAAACTCTCAAATGGCTCCATGAAAATACACTCAAGTTAATTCACAATAAAAGAAATGCACCAGTAGACTGGCAAAGAACAAATAATTTCGTAACACACTGGATAACTGGATACAGTAACACAGATCTCATATATTCCTGGTGGATATGCAAGAGGGTACAACCTCTATGGAGGGAAATTTGGCGTATCTATCAAAATTACACATACAAGTGTCTTTGATCTAAAACTCCCATTTCTAGGATTTTATCTTATAGCCACCAGCCACCACTGTGTGTCAAACAACATATAACAAAGTGACAGTAGTATTATTGTAATGACAAGAATATGTAATAAAACTTTAATACAGCAAACACTTATCTTGCACTTAGTATAGTGCCAGACACTGTTTGAAGCACTTTACACATTTTCTCATTGAACAATCCCATGAGATGGGTGATATTATCATCACCATTGTACAGATGGAGAAGCTAGGAGCTGAGAAAAAGGAGCCCAAGATCACATTGCTAGTGTAGAGTCAGGATTTCAATGAGGCAGTCTAGTTCCTAAGCCTATTCTTTTAACTACTACAATATGCTAAACTACCTAAATACATATACACACGTTTACTATGTACATATATCTCAATAGGGAAATAGTTACATAAAATATATGGTACCTACCTAGTAATAGTAATAATTTTTTTTAAATCAAGCAACTTTAATTTCCCTTCCCAATTTGGAGATGGGTTGAACTTAAATGACTCCCTTCCAAAAATAGAATATGGAAAGGGAAAAACAGTGACAATATGGTGAAGAAGCCTCGCAAACACTACCTTAACTAAGGGATCTAAGTTAATATCACCAGAGCTATCATGTAAATTATCCCTCCCTCATGTGATATGATGATAAAGACAAGTCAACTTTGTGGCATTACTTTCAAACACCCATAACCCACTAACCATCAGAAACACACCATACAAAGCCAAGTTGAGAGACAATCTATAAATTACATGACCAGTACTCCTTAAAACTGTCAAGATCATAAAAAACAAGACTGAGAAACTGTCAGGACAGCAGAGATGCCAAAAATCCGTTATTCTGGATGGGATCCTGGAACAGAGAAATGACATTAATGGAAAAGCTGGTGATATCCTAATAAAGTCTGAAGTTTAGTAAACATATCATACCAAATTTGGTCTCTTAGTTTTGACAAATGTACCACAGTAAGATAATGTTCGGGAAAACAAATCGAGTGAGGTGTATTTAGTAACTCTCTGCACTACTTCTGCAACTTTTGTGTGAATCTAAAATTACTCCAAAACACAAAGTTTATCTAAAGAAAAAAAGAAAGCGCTTCATGTATCGATATGAAAAAAGAATCTCAGAAAACGTACAACGGTAAGGTGCAGAACACTGTGTGGTGTGGAAGAAGCACAGGCAGAGAAGTATAATTTGCATAGAAAAGATGCGAAAGCAGTTACATGTACATAAGATACTTCTGGAAAAATACTAAGAATCGGATGACTCCTGGTTGACTTTGTGGAAAAGAAAAAAAAATAGCTAAGGAACAGAAATAAAAGGAAAACTTCATGTGTCCCCTTACACCTTTTAAGTTTTGAAACATAGTCATATTACTAATTCAAAAAATAATTAACCTTAAAAATAAAAAGGATGACCAGGACCTGAATAAGAAAAAGACTGCGGAAATAACACAAGGGATTAATTAGAAAAGAAAATTAGGAGATAAAAAAGAATAATCTCATCTCCCTTATTTATCATTAAGGGATGCCATGCCTCTACTTTTCAGTTTTTCTACTAATCACATCTCTCCTTAAGACATTACAGACATTTTACTCAACATGAGCCAATATGACTGCCAGTCCCAACAAGTCACCGGCTTTTTCCGCAAATCCTATCTCTCCCTGAAAAACCTAGCTCTAAACTTAAAAGCCACCCACCTACTGTGCAGTTTAGCATCCTATATATTTTATGCATACTAAGGACAGCAAACACAGGCACTCGTGCCACCACTACTGCTACCCACACAAATAATCACAGTGCCCATTCCCACCTAAAGCCAGATGCTGCCTCCAACTACTTCAACTACTTTCCAACACAGTGTTCCAGGCAGTCACCATCACCAATCAAAGCAGGCCTATGAAATAAAACCAATTTGCCATATCTGGTCACTATTACATTCATCTTTTTACCTTGATATGTCTCTTCAAGGATTTCATGCTTGTTAACAGGCATCCATCATCTTATTATACTTTACTGAGCCTTGCAGATAATGCATTTTTACAAACTGAAGGTTTATGGCAACCATGCATCCAGCAAGTCTACTGGCCCATGTTCCCAAAAGCGTGTGTTCACTTTGTGTCACTTAGTCAAATTTTGGTGATTCTCACAATATTTCAAACGTTTTCGTAATTATTATACCTGTTATGGTGATCTGTGATAAGGGATCTTATGTTACCATTATACCACTGTAACTGAGGGTGCCACAAACCACACCCATAGAAGACACAAACATCAGTAAGGCTACTCGTGTTCTGACTGCTCCACCCACTGGCTATTCCCATCTCTCTCCCTGTTCTCAGGTTTCCCTACACCCTGTGACACAGCAATACCAAAATTAGGACAATTGTTAACCCTCCAATACCTTTAGGTATTCAAGTGAAAGGAAGAGTCAAATGTCTCTCTTTAAATCAAAAGCTAAAAATGGGTAAGCTCGCTAAGGAAGGCGAGTCAAAAGCCAAGACAGGCCTCTTGTGCCAAACGGATAAGTTGTGAATGCAAAGGAAATATTCATAAAAGAAATAAAAAGTGCTACTCCAATAAATGCACAAATGGTAACAAAGTGAAACAGCTAATAAGGAGAAAGTTTTAGAGCTCTGGATAGAAGATCAAACCAGCCACAACACTCTCTGAAGCGAAAACCTAATCCAGAGCAAAGACCAACTCTCCTCAATTCCATGAAGATAAGAGAGGTGAGGAAACTACAAAAGTTTGAAGCTAGCAGAGTTGGTTCATGAGGTTTAAGGGAAGAAGACATCTCCCAAATATAAAAATGCAAGTAAAGCAACAAGTGCTAAAGTAGAAGCTGCAGCAAATCATCCTGAATATCTAGCTGAGATCACCGATGAAGGCGGTTACACTAAACAACAGGCTTTCAATGAAACGAAACAGCCTTCTATGGGAAGAAGACACCATCTAGGACTTACATACCAAGAACGAAGTCAGTGGCTTCAAAGCTTCAAAGAACAGGCTAACTCTCTTGTTAGGGGCTAATTCTTATTTACCATTCTGAAAATCCTAGAGCCCTTAAGAAGTATGCTAAAAGTTGGATGAGCACAGTGGTTCACTCACACCTGTAATCCCATCATCACTTGGGAAGCTGAGCTGGGAGGACAGCTTGAGGCCAGGGGTTTGAGACCAGCTTGAGCAACGTAGTGAACCCCATCTCTAAATATTTTTTTAAATTAGCCAGATGTAGTGGAGTATGCATGTACTCCCAACTACTCGAGAGTCTGAAGCAGGAGGATCCCTTGAAGCCAGGAGTCCAAGGCTACAATGGGCTATGGTTGCTGATAGAGCCACTGCACTTCAGCCTAAGCAGCAGAGCAAAAGGCTGACTCGAAAAATAAAAAATTATGCTAAATCTATTCCACCTGTACACTCTAAATGGCACAACAAAGCCTGAACGACAGCACATCCATCTATTCTATAGCACGGTTTACAGAATATTTTAAGCCTACTATTGAGATTTATCGCTCAGAAAAAAAGATTCCTTTCAAAATAGTACTGCCCACTGGCAATGCACCTGGTCACCCAAGAGCTCTGATGGTTATATACGAGGAAATTAATGTTTTCTTCATGCCTGCTAATGTAATACCTATTTTGTAGCCCATGGATCAAGGAGCAATTCAAATCTTATTATTTAAGAAATTTGTTTCGTAAGGGTATAGCTGCCATAGACAGTGATTACTCTGATAGATCTTGGTAAAGTAAATTGAAAATCCTTTATAGAGAGTCACCAATTTAGTAACCATGAAGAATATTCTTGATTCATGGGAGAAGGCCAAAATTTCAACATGGACAGGAATTTGAAGAAAGTTGATTCCAACCTTTATGAATGACTTTAAGGAGTTTAAGACTTCAGCAGAGGAAGTAACTGTAGATGTGGTCTATAAAATAAGAGAACTAGAATTCAAACACATCCTGAAGATGTGAGTGAATTCCTACAATCTCATGATAAAACTTGAAAAGATGAGGAGTTGCTGTTTTTTATGGATTAGCAAAGGTGGTTTCTTGAGAAGGAATTTAATCCTAGTGAACATGCTGTGAACACTGTTGAAATGACAACAAAGGATTTAGAATATTGCTGATAAAGCAGCATCAGGGTTTGAGAGGATTGGTTCCAATTTTGAAAGATGTTGTACTGTGGCTCAAATACCATCAAATAATAATTCATACTACAGAGAAATCTTTGACAGAAAAAAGTCATCAATTCAATAAATTTCATCATCTTATTTTTTTTTCTTTTTTTTTTTTGAGACAGAGCCTCAAGCTGTCACCCTGGATAGAGTGCCGTGGCATCACAGCTCACAGCACCCTCCAATTCCTGGGCTCAAGAGAGTCTCTTGCCTCTGCCTCCCAAGTAGCTGGGACTACAGGGCGCCCGGCACAATGCCCGGCCATTTTTTGGTTGCAGCCACCATTGTTGTTTGGCTGGCCCGGGCTGGATTCGAACCCGCCAGCTCAGGTATACATGGCTGGCGCCTTAGCCCGCTGAGCCACAGGCGCCGAGACTCATCATCTTCTTATTTTAAGAAATTGTTGCAGCCAGTGCAAATTTCAGCAAATCAAGGCAAGGCACTCTACCAACGAAAAGATTACATCATTGCATAAGCTCAGATGACTGGTAGCACTTTTTAACAAAAAAAAATTATTTCTTAATTAAGATACACAATATTTTTTTTAGATATAATGCTACTAGTGCACAATTACTAGACTACAATATACTGTAATAATATACTGTAAACTTAACTTTATATGTACTGGGAAACCAAAACATTTGTGTGACTCATTTTATTTCAATATTTAATTATGGCCAGGCACAGTGGTCCATGCCTAATTTGCAGCACTCTGGGAGGCTAAAGCAAAAGAATCACTCGAGACCAGGAGTTCAAAATCAGCCTGGGCAACATAATAAGATCCCTGTCTATTCAAAAAAGAAAAAAAAAAAATCTGCAGGGCAGTACTAATGCATGCCTACAGTCCCAGCTACTCAGGAGGCTGAGATGGGAAGATCACTTAAGCCCAGGAGTTTGAGGTTACAATGAGTTATGATGATACCACTGTACTCTAGTGAGACCCTATCTCTTAAAAAAATTTTAAAAATTAAATTACCTTATTGTGGTAGTCAGAACAGAACTGGCAACAGCGTTAAGATATATCTGTATTTATACCAGGTTTATATCCTATTTTCTTCTGTAAAGTACTAAAGACACAAGAACGAATAGAGAATAAATGTTAAAAAACTAAAGATAAAAGTACAAAGAAAAGAACCGAAAAGAGTTCCAAGAAAAAGGCTAAAAACTATACAACATAAACCTATTTGCCTATTCTGGGATGGGTCCCAAATCCAGCTTTGGCTTTCCAGTAGATACCGCAAAAAAGAAAAACCCAGGCAGTCCAGGAGATAAGCAGAGGAATACTGAGAAGGGGAACTATTCATGGTAACATTTATAGTAAAGAGAAACCTTACAAAATGAGCAACATACGTAAGATACACAACTCAAAGGGTTAGGCTGTCTCTAAAACTGTTCCTCAGGAGATACACATGGCACCTCACCACAGCCCAATGCAGGAAAACTGATTTTACAAAGAGAAGGCACAAGCTTTAAGAGCCGTCTGTCCTTTGACTTGGCTTAACTAGATTATAAATGCCTTGAAGAAAAGAATTCTCTCTTCTAATTCTTACATATAACTCCAAGGTGTTTTATAGTTGTATAAAATATTTTTTTAAAAAAGGCATTCATTTTTAGGGAGAATTTACATAGTGCAATTCAAACCTCTTCTGATAAAAATTCTCTAAACGTAGGAATTCCCAGTTCTAAACAAATATGCTAACTGAAGCCCCAATAGATAGACTTCCTAAACTTTCTATACTACTCCTGAGTCACAATTTAATTTGTGATCTCCCAACAGCATTTTTTTTTTTGCATATCCCTAGCACAAAGCTTGCAAAAATATTAAATCAATACCATTGAATCTGATGAAATAAAACAGAATACATAAGCAAAACCTTTGGCAACCCCTATTAAAGGAAAGACGATATTCCTATCTTTCAAGAATATAATCAATAGCTCTTTACAAACCAGCTGACAAAGGCAGGTTCATTTTCTAAATGACTCTCTGCAAGTCCACTAGAAGACAATGAATTAAAATGCAGAGATTTTTATATGCTTTCCAAGAATCTGCAGTTTCTGCAAATGCCAAACTGCCAGAGAACCACACTTTCCAGCTCTCAAACACAAACATACTGCTATGAAATGAACTTTATTTCTTCTTTAGGACCATTACCTGCCCCCTCTCCTTTATCTGGTTAAACTGGAAATGCAATATTGGGAGGACTAAGTAATAAATTATTTAGGTAAAGCGATTATGAGAACTAAGTATTAACTAAAATCACTCTTAAGCATAGGCATTAGGACACATTAACAATCCTCTATTTGTATTTTATTAACGGAAATCATTAATAAGTAAGCGGTCTCATCCTACACTGGTTCAGTTTATTTGTACAGTTGTTATCTCCACTTACAATAGGCTCTCCCTTGACGTTCCTCCGATGTAAGGCATGCCCTACCATCCCCACAAGGAGATAGCAGGGAGTGTGAAAAAACACTGCCAGGCCTGAGCGGTCCTCTCAGTCCTTAACCTCGGTTTGTCTATAAAGGAGGGAAGTGACTGGAAGGGTTAAATGAGATAAGGTTTGTAAATTACCCAGCAAACACATATACAATAGGTCCTCCCTAAGTGTTAGCTCTCTTGCCTTTTTTTTTTTTTTAAATGGGTGAAGAAACCAGGATGTGAGCATTAGGTGACTTGTCCAAGGCCAATGGCTAATACAGGACAGACCAAAACTCTGACTTAGGGCTTAATGTTCTTTCCATTCCACCAAGCAGCCTTAAAATAGCAGAGCCCCGTATCTCAGGCTTGTCACTACTGGGCATTCATTCCATGCAGCGGTGGAAAAAAACTATTTGAACACTTCTTACATGCCAGGCACTATATTAATCTCCTTTCTCATAACCACCCTATAAAGTAAGTGTTATCCCATTTTACTGAGAGAGATTAACTTGTCCCAAGTCACAGGCTAACAAGTGATAACACAAGATTAATTCCAGGTCTGTTTACTCCACTACTTTTCCCTACTATCCTGCCTCAAAGAGAGTATGAGAATTTAGAAACCACTGCCAGGATTCAATTCTAAAAGGCCTAGAAATTTTTATAGATCCTTTCGATTTTTTTTGTGGAAATCATCCCTACCTCCACCAACCTACCGCCTTAAATTTGTGTCTATTAGGCTAAAACTTAATTATGTTAACTATGGTAACAAACTTTCATTTTTATAGCATGTTTATAATTTTTTTCATTTTTATTAAGTGCAACGACTGAATCTTTTCATACAGTAGCTCACATATCGTTTAACAGCTTCTATATTCCTGTGAGGTAGAAATTATTGCCATTTTACAGGTGAGAAAACAACTTTGAAGAGGGTAAATAAACTTGCCAAAGGTTATACATTTAGCAAACAGAAGTGGAGGACTTCACCCTGGGTCTCTCTAAGAAAAGTTCATACCCATTCCTGCATACATTAATTCATTTAATCATTTACCTTCACCAATTTACTCATAAAAGGTAACAGAAAACAACTGCTGAAACTTGACAGAACAATAAAAACAGGGAAAATGGGAAAGGTCATCTCAGATATTCTCCCCCACCTCCCACCCCCTCTGTTGTCGGGTGATTTCTAGTCAATGTTTACAGGGCAGACTATTTTAAACTGTTCCTGAGCACAGAGAGTGACAAGTTTCCCATTCATCCTTGGAGGCTGGCTTACTATATCAGGCTAGGACTGCCAACTTAAAAAAGAAACATAAATACCATGTTTACCTTTTGTGAATACAGATGCAAAAGTCTTAATATATTTAAGTGAAAAAGAAAAGAACATGTTTAGCATTATGCCATCTGTAAAAGAAAAACCATTGTGAATACAAACTTACGTCCATGTATGGTGGGGTGTGTAACTGATTATCTGTTACATACATACACACATAAATGCAAAGCTACAGGTTTGGAAATACAAACCTCACACTGTTAACAGTGGTTATGTGAAACCAGAGTAGTCTTCGATGCGCAGAAAAGGAAGAAGACAAGAAGTAAAGGGAGATTTTCAGCTTTTACTCTATATACTGGTGTTTTCTTTTGTTTCAGATTAATCGAGGGTACAAAGATTAGGGTACACTGTTTGCATTAGTTAGGTAAAGTCCCTCTTATAATTGTGTCCCACCCCAAGAGGTGTGTCATACACCGTAATGTTGTTCCCCTCAAGCGGGAGCACCCCATCCCTCTCTTTACTTCCCCCCACACTCCTCCTCCGCTCACTCTGAACTGACCTGAGTATTTCTCTTATGTGGGTACATATCATTATTTGAATTTTAAAATTTTATTTGAATTATAAAAAAGAAACACATACCATGTTTGACAATTAAAATATATAATACCCCTTTCCTTTATCTCCTCTACTTGTCATAGTGAAAACGAATTCTTTTATTCACTCACTAGTCATTCATTCATTTAATAAAGAATTAAGGCACAACTACCATGTGTGGCCACTGGGCTAAGTACTTGAAAACATGTGTCAGACACCAGGTACACAAGAGTCTATTACAACAGCTATTTCCTCCCACAAGACACAGTGTCTAGTTTTAAGCCAAATTCTCATTTCTATCATTTATTATTTTGGGGGTCACGTCAGAGATAAGAATGATTTTCATTTTCTGGAATTGGTATTGCCTTTATTCTAAAAAAAAATTAGATAACTGTTTGAATTTAAACAATGCATTTGTATTCATACATTCGTTCACCAAAGGCTAGAATCCCTGCTATGTGTCAGACACTATGCTGGACAAGGGGTGTGCAAAGATGACTAAATAACAGGCAGCTGCTACCTGACCTCTAAGGAGTTGAGAATTCTGCAGATATGAGATGTGTGATACAGTGCAATACCAACAAAAAAACTGAAACAAGTACCTTAGTAAACCTGTACTTCAAAGTGAAACTGGCAAATTATCCTCTTGGAAAATAAAAGTTCATTTCAGTTTAATCCAGAAAAATCTTAACATTTATGTAAAATGTGAAATCATTCAATTATTTTTCCATTAGAGGGAATAAATTAGTGGGAAAAATGAGAACATGGAGGTTTCAGGGGAATACAAAGTACAAGGTGTGTCTGAGTGAACAGTGGGTTCTAGGGCCAGCTCTGCCACTAAGACACCATTACAGGTTTAATCACCCTGACTCTGTTTCTCCACTGGACATAAGGAAATCAGACCTACCTTATTAGGATAGGCGAGAGAACAAAGAATTTATTGAAAAAAAATATAGTAAGATCTGGGGAATATGAAGCAGTGTAGCCACAGCACCTGTTTTTTATTATTGTTTCATTTGATTTTTTATTTGTTTTTCCCACTTTGTTGCTGATTAGCCAAGCAAATTCACAAACAGAATTTCACTCCCGTATGCTTCATCAAATGGAAAGAATGCAGGAAGTAGAGTCAGAAGACCTGTGTTTATATTTCAACCATGCCTCTTACTAACTATCCGTAAGGTTAAAAAACAAGCAAAATTATTTAACTCCTTTGCACCTTAATTTCCTAGCAGTACAGTAAGGATAAACATTCCTTACAGGATTATTCAAAAGATTAAATTAGAAACTGTATGTGTAAAAAACATAAACTTAAAAAGTATTATAAAGACATTTCTCCAAAAAAGATACGCATATGGCCAATTAAGAACATGAAAAAATAAGATACAAATGAAAACCACAACTAGATACCATTTCACAGTCAGTAGGATCACCAAAACTACAAATGTTAACAAGTGTAGCCAAGGATAAGGAGAAAATGGAACTCTCATACATTACTAGAGGGAATGTAAGATGGTGCTGCAGGTATGAAAAAGAGTTTAGCAGTTCCTCAAAAACTAAAACTGAGTTACCATATGAACCAGCGATTTTATACCTAGATATACACCCAAGAGAACTAAAAATACATGTCTATACAAAAACTTGTGAATGAGTATCCAGAGCAGCATTATTCACAACCAAAAAGTAGAAATGATTGCCCGGTGGATAAACAAAATATGGCACAATCATATAATGAAATATTATTCTGCTATAAAAAGGAACATCATAGTGATATATGGCATAATAGGAACTAACCCTGAAAACATCAAGCTAAATGAAAAACGCTATTTACATGAAATGTCCAGAATAGGCAAATCCACAAAGAAAGTAGATTAGTGGCTGCCAAGCACAGGGGTGGAGGAAACAGCAGTGACCACTACAGGATATGAAACTCTTGTTAGGGTGATGAAAACGTTCTTGAGTTAGCAGTGGTGATGTCCGCATAATCCTAGGACTATTCTAAAACCACTGAATTGTACTCTTTAAAAGAGTGAATTCTCTGGCATTTAAATTACATCTCAAAGAAAACTATCACAGAAATTTACATTTCTGCAATTTTGTTATTAGTAAACATCCTGTTTTCCTCAAGAGATTGTTCTTGTTGCTTTCAACAGCTTGAGAAGTCTTTGAAGTTAGATGTTACACAGATAAATGGCATTTTTTGGAAAGTAAAACTACTATGCCAGAGATACTCTGTACAAACCAGATTCATGTGGTATAATTTCATTTCTTCAGAATTGTCATTAATACCCACTTTGTCTTTAGGAAATAGAAAAATGCCTCACGGAGTCCCTAAAACAGAGTATATTTTTTAAAAAATCAAAATATGATTTTTCTGTTTTTTTAAATTAGTGCATATTTTACTTTCAGATACACTGTTAGTAAGACTGCCTGTTTAAAGTGTCATTACATGCCGGCCAATTAACTAAAACTCCAGTAGATGAAACTTGGTGACCTTTCTTCACCACTTTCTATGTTCTGCGTTCTGCTGTCACATACTTAGTCCATCACTGGCATTTAATCTTTTCCATCAGTTATTTTTTTCAACTGTTACTCACATGGACTACAATGTTAGGTCAACTCTTCACAGGCAATCAATTCTAATGTTGGAGAACTTACTAGAGTAAGCCCAATTTTCAAGGTTAAATTTAGTCTAAAACGTTTGAATAAATATTCAACAAAATGATTTCCTGAAATGTGGAATATAAAAACAATCTATAGAGTTGTGCAATGCTTTAGAGGCCTTTTGGGGATTTTTTGTGTGTAGTTAGTCATGGGGTAAAGACAGTCACCAACTTTGGCCACAAAAAGTATTATGTGTAAAGGTTTCCTGGTTCTAGAACAAAGAAGTAATTTATTGCTCAAAGCAAAGGGAATATATCTTCCTTCTATTTAGTATTGTTACACCAAAATAGCATACCAATGAAACCAGCTAGGTACTGGCATGACCCAAGGTATGTAAACAAAGATAAATTGTACTTTATTATGCATTCTTTCTTAGGGGAAAAATTTCTCCCACCAAGAAAATAAGATTTAGCACGCCAAAAAAGAAAGACAGGAAGGAAAGAAAGGAAAGGACGAAGGGAAGAAACGAAGAAAGGGAAAAATATGGGTTAAGATATACCAACATAGGGGTATTCTGAGTGGCAATTTTAATGTGAGGGCCTGCCAAGCTATGGAGGGATGCCTGGTGGGTACGCTTGACACAGACAAATCCTGAAGAAAGCAATGACTGTCAAACAGCTGCTGTCTAGTTACTCTCTTAACAGCACTCCCAACTTCTCCCGTGATGTCTGTGTATGAGAGAAAGATGTCAAAGCACAGGAGAACCGCGGGGGCTGTCACAGCAGCAGCAGGTCCATATCGGGCATCCCAAGGTGAAATCCCGCCCGACCCCTCAAGCAGGTCAGCACTGCAGCTGATTTCTGATATAAGTCTACCTAAAATGTGAAAATAAATACACACATACATATATATATATTCATAAATGCCCTGGCCAAGCCGCTCTCTCCCTTCCTCCTCTTTGTGACTCCTCCAAAGGCTGGAGAGATATTAACCTCCTGCAGGCCCTGGGAAGCCAAGCCCCACGCCAAAAGGAAGACGTCCAGGAGCCTCCGCAGCACAGCCCAGGGGCCTCGAGCCCGTGTCCCCCACCCACCAGGCAGGGCTGGCCACCGGTCACACAAAGGAGCCAGCCGCGGGCGCTGGACCCCGGGACTCGCCCCAGCGCCGGCAGCCACATCTGCTCCGTGCACGCCAGGAGAACAAGACCCGCCAGGAAAAAAAGGATTAACGCCCAAACCTGTTGCACGATGCGGGTCCCTTGCACCCACAAATGAACAAGGGCGCTCGGAGGGGAGACGCGCGCGGCCCGGGCTGCGCGGGCCGCGGCCGCACCCGGCAGGCGGCGCGGAGGCAGGGGCGGCCGGCCGGGCTCCCACCGCGGGCGCTTTGTCTGCGGCGGCGGGGAGCGAGGCGGGCCGGCGGGGGCGGCGAGGAGGGGGCGCCCCGTCCCTCCGCGCGCAGCCCCGCCGCCCGCGGCCCGTGCGGGGGAAGAAAGCCCGGCCCGCCGCCGCCGCCGCCGCCGCCCCCGCCGGGCCTGCGCGCTGCTCCCGCCCGGGCCGCCCGGGCCGCGCGGCGGCCGCACTCACCTGGCTGGCGTCGGCGCTGGCGCTCGCGGCCGGCGGCTCCCGGGCGCTGGGGAGGACGCGGGGACGCTAGCGAGGCGCGGGCGGAGGCGGAGGACGAGGCGGGAGGAAGGCGGGCTGGGGGCGGAGCGGGCCCCGGCGGCGGCGGCGGCGGCGGCTCCAGTCACTCGCGGCAAATTGCGTCCGGCCCCTCCGTGCGTCAGGCGGGGGGCAGCGGCGCGGGGGGCCCGGCGACCTCTCGGCACCCGCCGCCCGACCCGCGTCCGCGCGACCCCGCGCGCGCCCGGCTGACGGCGGCACAGGGACCTGGCCCAGCGCGGGAAGGGGGCGGGCCGGGAGCCCCTCCGGGACTGGGGGGGGCTCTGACGCACCGGGTGGACCCTGCGGTCCCCACCCCTCGCCGAGACGGTGCAGGGTAGTGGAAACAGCCCTGGACCTGGAGTCAGGAAGTCCGGGCTTAAGGAGGGGCCCGTCACTTGACACCTTGGCAAATTGTTTCCTCAAGCCTCATCCCGAAGGTTCGAGTACAAGGTCTCCAAGATCGTCAGCATTCCAGCATTCTCGGTTTATCGGGATTCTTTTGCTCCCAAGTACCCACTGCCAGGAGATGCCAAGAGGGAGTTCTGGTGGGGCTGAAAGGTGAAGGCAGCTGGAGGGGAAAGGGTTGCGGTGGAGAAGGGTCTGGATTTAGGACATTTGCTTTGTTTTGAGGATCTTTCCACTGGGCAGTCCAAAAGAAATCCACAAATGGGGCTATCTCTGATCACGGCTACTTCCCCATCTTACCAACCTAGTCATTTTTCTCCAATTGTTCTGAATCCAGACTCCTAATTCTTCTCATTTCAATGCGCAAAGCCTTTTTATATTATTTCCTGATCTCAAGTCCAAAGAGTCATCAGTGAATCCACAGATCACGGTGGCCATGTGGTTCCAATCCCAGGACTTCCGCGTTATTCCCTCAGCCACTCACTTCAGTATCGCCTAATTCCATTGATAAAATCTTGCTATGCCAACAAGTAGGCAACCAAATTTCTCTCTACTAAAGTACTCTGATTTAAAATCCCGTGCATGAATTCTTTCTCTTAAATCTGTGACTAACAATCTGTCTGTTCTACTTCAACTTTTGGCCACTCTTTAGGTCACGCCTTTCTAATTTCACTTCTGCTTCAGTTCCATAGAACTACCAGGGAATACTTCCAAAACGCAGACCCAAGCAGGACATGTTTCTTTAAAATCCATGAGAGGCTCTCCACTTGGTTGTATCAGCTTCAAACTCATTACCATGGTATAAAAGGTCGTTTAGAATGTGATCTTTTAACCTCTTCTGCTCCAGCTACAACTTCTAACATAGCTCCATATCACGCGAAGATTTAACAGGCTCTGTTTCTATACTTCCTAGACCTCCCCACCTGAAATCTATCCCTCATTTAACCAGGTGAATGTCTACTATCTTTAAAGACAAGAAGTAGTGCATCAGGTCCTCTTTGGAGTCTTTCCTAACATCCCCACCTTTCACCACACCCACATCCTCACTCTACACAGTTACACTGAACTAAATGCTCCTTCCTCTCTGCATTCACAGAACCTTTTATCTACAGTATTCTCTATGATAATTCTTAGTACTTTTTTCCTCGTGCTTTGCATGGTGATCTTTTCTTCCTAGGCTGTGTGTTCCTCCAAAGGATGGGGATTTTATCAAGTTCATTTTTGACTGCCCAGAGCAGAGCTCAGTGTTCGGCACAAAGAAGATTCTCTTTAACTGTTTGCTGAAGGGCTTAAATCTTTACTCATTCCAACAAATACGAAATGCAATAAAATCCACAGTCCTTGCCTGCCTTAACCTTCCACAGTGTTCTGTTCCTTTCTCTACTATGTGGCATTCTCTGCTTACCGTTTTAAATCTCTCACATCTTTACTTAATCTAATAAAGCGAGAGCATGCAAGACAATCCATTATAGTAATTCACAAAACATCCCTTCTCTTCCTCTTTCCATACCCTCTAGTTCCACTTGGTATTACCTAGTTATTAGATGAGGAGTAATTGCTTTAATAGAAAAACCACTAACTAGACTGAAAATTTAGAGAGTGAAGTTTGGGGCATATTTTCCAATAACTACTGAGTGAACTCAGATCAGTCTCACAAATTCACTAAGCTTTACTTTGGGGTTTTTTCAGCTCTGTGGTATATCTATATCTGTGTGTGCATGAGTGTGTGTGTGTATTATATAGAAAGAAGGAACTGTCAGATCCTTGCAAAGTAGCTGTCCAGCATGTTTGAACTCTGAGTGATAAGAAACCACTCACTACCTCATTCGGGTATTCATCTTTGAATAATCCTGCTCATCCCTGTGTTGAACTGAAATGTTTCTCCCTGTAAATTTGGTAGGTAGCAATGGCATTGGTAGAAACACCCTGGACTTAAACTCCAAAGTGGTGTGCAAATTCTAGTTTTGTAACTTTCTAGCTGTGTGATCTAGCAGAAGCAGCAAACCTTTCCAACTACATGTATAAGTTTGCTCAACTCTAAAAGGGTAAAGCCATAATCATAGCACCTTAAATCATTATTATAAATATAATGATGGGCATAAAAATCCTCAGTGAATCTGAATCTAGTACTAACATTTGTTGAATACAGAGCAGCCTGGTGTGTTTTCCTTAGGCGGCCTTGTAAACATGTGAAGTCAGCGGTCCTAGTATGTGCTTTTTCACACCTGGCCTTATTCATGCCCCAACCATCGCCCCCATCCTCTCTCATCTAAACATACTCTAGTGCCTCGTAAAATGTGATACACGGAACGGAATCCAATATCCCAAGTATAAAAAGAAAACTAGAGAAGTAGAATTCCTGCATTCTAACGAATATATTTCTAAATGCTATTCATGCTTGTTATCACATTATTTTCTACCACCCCATACTGTTCATAAATGTCATGTTCTTGCCGGCTAAGAACAAACAAATATACTCTCAAATCTTTTTTGGATCTTTAACATATATACAGCTATAAAACCGTATTTCTTCCAACCTGTATTTTGTAATTTGTTCTGGAAACTGAGTGCGGATCTTTGCATTTATTCCTCTTAAATATCACTTTGGAAGTTATGTACCAGAAACCCCTGCCAACTAGAAATCAATTTGTTTTAAATGAGAGTAACATTTAAAAAACATTCATGGGTGGGGGAAAAGAATCCAAAAGGCACATTAAGTAACAAGTTTCTGAATTCCTAATTTCTCCCCTACAACTTCCCTTAAGCTTTTTAAGCCCCATTTAAATGTCATCTAAAATTATAACTTCTCATAATCATCTTGTTTTATTTTTATAATAAATTAATATTGAAAACATGTATGTTCTATACATTGTTCACTTGAACCTCTGAAGAATGCTCAGTCTCAGGCAGACTGGTAGTGTTACTGCCACTTCACTGAAGCTCAGCAGAGTTAGGTACATTCCCTCTAAGCACCAGAGTCAAGTTCTTGGAGAAAATGTTTTTCCCACAGTACCTGTGAAGGGGTGGCTCTAGGCACCACATGTGTGGTGTGTATAACTCCTGAGTCACAGTTGATCACTCCTGGGTGGGCTCTGACCTATAAACAGTGAAATCTTGCCCATTCATAAAAGTGGCTTGGGGAAACAAGTTCAGTCCCAAAAAACTGTCCAATCAGACAATCAATTGGGGAAACTGAGTACAAAAGGAGGCACAGACACTGGCCATGGGTGCAGATCACCAGTGAACAGAAGTTAATGTCAACCAGTGACCAAGTAGAAAGCACGTATTCACCCATTCGTTCACACTTTCATTCCACAAGTAGTAATTGTGCATCTCCTCTGTTTAGGTCCTGGAGATACAGTATAGACAAAATGCAAAAGCTCTGCCTCTTGGATCTTGCATTCTAGTGGGTGGGATGAGCAATAAACAGAAAAAAGTAAATCAAATAGTATGTTAGAAAGGCAATGGTGTTGGATAAAAGTAATGCAAGGAAGGGGACTGGGAAGTGCCAGGGAGGTGGGGTACGGTTTCTAGAAATAGGAACAGGGAAGGCCTCACTGCGACGGTGACATTCAAGCTAAGGCTTAAAGATCAGAAGCAGTTTGCCTGTGGAAAAGCCAAGACATAAAGAATAGAAGCTAAAGGAGCCAGCTAGTGGTGAGGCACTTGTGAAGCCAACTCCAAGGGAAGGAGCAGTAAAATCAAGTAATGCATAGAGCAGGGCACCCAAAATCTGGCTGGGAGCTTTTTAAAAACAAAGTGAGCCAGGCACTTCCCCAGATGAACTAGACCAGATCCTTTGAGATGGGTGCCTCAAAAATCTGTATTTTTAAGCACTCCTTGGGTGATTGGATGTTCCACTAACTAGGATGAGAACCCCTCTGTGAAGAAAAGACCATAATCTCTCTCTGATGCTGTGGGTTCTGAACACACTTTAAATTCTGCGTTCCAAAGACCATTCAGTTTGCATTCCTTTCCTCCCAGGACCCTGGGTCATTCAACTTTTCTGTTGATCTTGGGAAGCTTGATGTTATGGCTGAGATTGCAGTTTTTCTAATTTTCATAAGTATTCTTCACAAACCCAATGAACGAAAGGCAAACTCTGACAGCCTATTCCCTGAGATAACACGGTTGAGCTTTTATGTCTTGGAACCAGAATCATCATAAACATACCAAGGTTAGAAAGCTACAAGCTGGTAGTGCCAAGACCAATGATGAGCTGATGTTCCTCATCCCATCACTTGCAGTGCCCTTGTGGGCAAAACAAAATGGAAATTTAGAACTATTTCTTTAACATTTCAAAACACTTTTTGAAAATTGACAACGCATATTTTAAAATAGTAAATGTATGGTTTATAATGTACATTAATATATTACTGGATTTTGAGGCAAGAGAATTGCCTAAGCCCAGGAGTTTGGAGGTGGCTGTGAGCTGTGTGATGCCACGGCACTCTACCGAGGGTGATAAAGTGAGACTCTGTCTCTAAAAAAAAAAAATAAATAAATATATATATATATATATATATATGTATGTATTACTGATTTTAAGAAAATATTTAATAATTTCTTGAAGAAATTACTCTGAGTATCCAATTTATTAGTTCTGACTAACTTGGTATTTTAATATCCAGCTCAAAAACTTTCTCTTACACTGAGGCAGTTTAATATACGTTCATATACTTTTTAATATACTTTCATAATTCTGAAATAAATGACATCTTAAAGATTTTTTAGTTTTCTTACTTTGGGTGTTTTTTGGTTGTTTTGGCATCTTGTTAATTCATTTTCTAGGTTGAAGTATTACTATTTGGAGTCCTTTAAACAACAGAACTTTCCCAAGGCCGACATAGTTCGTCTTCACTCGTGCCAGGGCTCGTTCACCACCTCCAGCCACACTTCCGCAAAATGTTTTTGGTAAACTATCCAAAGGAAAGAGCAAAAAATTGTTTTATTTTTTGTAATATCAGCAAAACCCTTTTCTAACAAAACTGATTTATTTTTCTAGTTACGAAATCAGGATTTGAAAGCCAGAAGATACCCTGTTGGATTCCAACATTCTCTCCTGAGATCCCAAGAAGTTAAGCAACACACATAACTCTAGAGTTAGTTAACAAAATATCTATCGCTAGAATCCAGGCCTCCTGACTACTAGCTGACAAAAGCCTTAGGAAGTATTTGCATATATACAGTATCATCTGTATATGTGTAAATAGATGTGGTACATAATTTAGACATAATACAAGTTTATGTGGTAAGCAATACAGTGTTTCAAGAGTGTTTTGCAAATTATAGAAAATGAAATAAAATTTCAGGCTAGAAAAAAGTCCTTAATTATCAGTGATCAATTTGCTGTCACTCTTAATTAACATAAACTTTGTAATAGAGATTAACAAAGGAGGCCAAGTGAGAATCAAATTGGTCAGGCAAATGGTTTTAAATGCTTCTGGCAATATATTACATAATATAATATAATGTAGTACATAATAGAATACAGTAAACTGGCTATGCCAAGTTTTAAGTTCTCTTCAATAAATCTCACATGTGTGTTCCTGAGTTATACCTTCTTGGTTGCAAGCGACAATGCCGTTTTGAACTGGATTAGGGTTGAAGGACATTGGATTTTCTGGAACAATGCCGAGGTAGCTCAGAGGGTTTCTGGGGATCTCAGAAATTCAAGGAAAATAGGCATCTTTCTTTTTGCCCTATTCTCTCAAATCTGTTAGTCTTGGATTTGTCAGCAGTTTGTTCAACAGCAAATCAGTCTGTGTTAGTTTACAGGGAGCAGAGCCCAGGAAGCACTGGCCGTACATACGTTCTCCGGTGTATGTAGGAAAATATCCTAATATTAATAGGAGTGCCTATTAATTTGGGTCACATGAACATTCAAATACTAGCCAGTAGATCAAGATTAGCCTGGAGTGTTGGGGGCAGAGTATTTTAACTGTCAGTTTCAATCACGGGAGAAAGTTCACCCCAAGGGAGATAAGGATTACCACCAGAGGGAGAGGAAAGGGGAACAGACTGATTAAAAACAATAGACGTTCACTGCAAGATGTGTGCTTCTTAAAGCCTCACACTGGAAAGGTGATTTTTGTGGAATATTTTATCACCCTCTCAAGTATTAAAATTATGCTGTAAATTACTTCTAGTCTCATCATTTTATATTAAAAATCTATACTCAATTACTTTTTTTCTGGTTTGCTAATGTTCCTTTAAAATCATAGCCCAGAAAAAAAACAAACCTTCAATTTATATGTGATTATGATAGAAAAATACAATTTTGCTTGATCAGAGCATTTTTACTTAGTACTTGCATTAAAAAATTTAAATTTAAAAATATTTTATGCACAGCTGAAGAGATCAAAAGACTTGATTGTCAAATTCAATCTGCACAGTGAAATATTCAGGTCTCATTAAAAAGGTATTAGTTAAGGGACACAGAAAGTTCTTTACTTTCAGTTCCGTGGTGTTTCAATATGGGGCTAGGTCCTAGATATTAGTAAGACAGAAAAGAATGTTAAAAACAAGCTTGGTCCAAGTCATAAGGTTCCCCTTTGTTTTTCTAACATGTCCTAGTCAGTAGTCTGAATACAAAGGTCAAGAATAGTTACCTCAGCCATCAAGCCATGCATTCTGCTCTGGACTCTTAGAATCTGAGGCCAGGGAGGCAAGTGTTTCCCTCTGAGCTTCAATTCTCTGGTGGTCAGAAATGACTCTCTTGTTTGTCTACATTTTTTAGAAAATCCCGTGTTCTTTAGCAAAATAGGAACAGAACACATTTAAAAATAATCTCCACCCATCGCCAGGCTTCTTCCACTCAGTCATTCGTTCCAGCTGCCCTGGAGAGGTGTTTGCAGCCCTTCTCAGAGCAGGGGCTGAAGGGCAGCCCCGGAGAAGTCCCAGTGCAGGAAGTCCGAGGAGGCGCTAGCAACACAGAAGGAAAGATTCGATTTGGTTGTGGGATAAAGTGGAAAATGGAAAGAATTGCCTTTTGTATCAGTCCAACTTTTCCTCTCCTTCTGAATAAAACATTATTATGTAACAAAGGGCCTTTAAACAATTTCTTTCTTTCTTAAATTGGCGATTTGACAAACACAGATTGTGTCATCCTGGGTTAAAGCCACTTCTTAGGGTGTGGAGTTACTTGATTCCAGCACTGAGGATCAGTGTGCTCAAAACATGTGATACCGGCTAATTTCAAGCCTCACTAATTCTGTCTTAGATTTGGGTGGGGAGAAATTAAAAAGTGTGCTCTCTTTGGGGACTTGAAGAAGGGAGACCACCAAGTGGGCCCTAGTTAAACTTTATTTGTTTCAACCCTATTTTGTTATGTAAAAAATTATGCAACCCAATAAATATTTATTTGTTACCATTCCTATGGATTAAAAAAATACATCATCTATTTTCTACCTGAAGTACAGCAGCAAATTTGGGGCAAGAGCTGTTGCTGCTGCTCAGCTTACCCTCCCAACAAACAACCCCCCCCACCCATGTCTTGTTTATAGAAACTGTGACTACATACTTGCAAGTATCTGTCTCTGGAAGTTTACAGATTCTGTGTTCAGGCATCCACTTGGTTGTATCCAGCAAGATGTGTCATTCTAACATCTTACGACCAACTTTGAAACACTTTACTTGGACAGAAGATGAGTGTGAGAAAAGGCATAGGAAAAGACATTCAATGGTTTCTTTGTTCATTCAACCCAAACTAGAGTGCCAGCTCTGTGGTAGAGACCCGGAGACAAAGACCAGGATGTCGTGAGCTCGCTGTCAGTCTCACTGGGAGGCAGGAACTTGAACAAACACTCAATGTAACGTGATACACACTACAGTTGTAAGTAAATTCTATGCACAATGCTGCCAGGACCCAGAGGTGAGTCACTGTCAGGGGGTCTGGTAACAGGGTCATTGACGCTTTGACATTTGAACTGAGTCTAAAAGAAAATTCACCATTATCTAGGTTGAGGGAAGGGGAAGAAAGAGTGTATACAGTAGCTGAGAGGCACTAAAGAACATACTGTTCAGAGGAAAATTTTGAGTATTCTTGCTGTGGCTGCATGAGCAGAGGATCCATTGAAGGAAAAATCACAAGGAGAAGTACATGTGGGTCAGGGATAGAAAACTCAACAGCCTACAGAGGACTGATGGGAATGTAAATCAATGAAGTCAAGTGTGCTGAGGTGCAAAATGCACTGTCTGTGCGTGTCAGAGCTGAGCCTTGCTGAAGGACGTAGCTCTAAAAATACTGCTCACATAATACTGTCCCATATAAGAGGGACTGTCTCTTTCTCCCCCTGGGGTGGGGAAGCTGCAGCCTTAAGGCCACATGTGGCCTTCTAGATCCTTAACTGTGGCCTCCTTAAGGCCACAGGTGCCCTACCCCTCTCCCATACTCTCTCCAAGAATGAGTATTTATAGTCATTTCTTCATTCACTCACTCAATGAATACTTATTGAGTGCTTATTATTTTGAAGTATTATATTGGGAACTGAGGATGCTGTGGTGAAAAAAACCCAAAACATTCCCACCTTCATGAAATTTACATTGTAATGAGAGGGAGACGGACCATAGATAAAAAAAGTAAAATGTGCAGGTGTTAGATAAATGCTATGGAGAAAAATAGAAGAGGGAGAACTGACAGAGAATAGAAGATAGGTTGTATTTTAGATAGGGTGATAAAGAAGGCGTCACCAAGAAGGTCCCAAGTGAACGAAGACTGAAGAAGATGAGGCAGGAAGCTGTGAGGACATTCATCTGTAAGAAGAGCATTCCAAGGGGAGGAAACCAATGAAAGGCCTGGGGTGAGACCAGACCTGCCAGGGTGGGAGGTGAACAGGGTAGAGAGGGGTAAGGGGTGGAGATCCTGTAGGGTCTTTTGGGGAAATCTGAAGACTGAAGCTTTGTCTCTGAGCAAGTAGAAAAATTGAATACTTCTGAGCGGAGGAGTAATAGGTGAGGGTTGTACTTTTAAAAACTCTGAGCTGGGTGCAGTGGCTCATGCCTGTACTCCTAGTCCCCTGGGAGGCTGAAATGGGAGGATTGCTTGAGACGGGGCGGGGTTGAGACTAGTCTAAGCAAAAGTGAGAAAAATTCACTCTGGGCTAGGTGCAGTGGCTCATGTCTTTAATCCTAGTCCTCTGGGAGGCTAAGATGGGGGATTGCTTGAGCCCAGGGGCTTGAGAACAGCCTGAGCAAAAGTGAGACCCCATCTTTACAAAAAATTTTAAAAATTATCCAGGTATTTTGGTGCACACCTATAATCCCAGCTACTTGGGAGGCTGAGGCTGGAGGATGCCTTGAGCCCAGGAGTTTGAGGCTATAGTGAACTATGATGATACCACTGTACTCTAGCCCAGGTGACAAATTGAGACCCTGTCTCAAGAGAAAGAAAGGAAGGAAGGAAGGGAGGGAGGGAGGGACAAAGGAAGAGAGAGAGAAAGAAAGAGAGAAAGGAAGGAAGGAAGGGAGGGAGGGAGGGAGGGAGAAAGAGAGAAAGAAAGAAAGAGAGAAAGGAAGAGAGAGGGAAGGAAGTCAGTCAGTCAGGCAGGCAGGCAGCCTGCCTCACTCTGGCTGCTGTTCTATGCAGCAGGATAGGCATGATGGGTGGCCCAGCATGGTGGCAGCAGTGGTGGGAGGAAGTGCTTTAAATTCTGGTAGGAAGTGGTTAGATTATGGTTGCTTGTCAAAGACAGACCACCAGGATTTCCAGACACGTTGGATATGGCCTATGAGAGAAACAGTGAAATCTAGGGATAACTCTGAGGTGTCTGAGTAATTAGAATGAGAATATTCTATTATTTGCTATATAGAAGATTGTGAGGAAGAACAGTTTGAGAGAAAGGGGAAACTCAATAACTTGGTTTTGGAATTGTTAACTTTGAGATGCCTATTAGACAGTAAGTATAAAGTTAGAATTAGCAACTAGACAAATGCCCTGGAGCTAGAGGAGGTCTGGTCCAGAAATGCACATTTGGAACTTGGCATTGGCCTTGAGTAGATTGGTGTTCTTATAAAAGATCTCCTTTGTATTTCCATCTTTCTATAAAGTAAGGACACTTATTTAGAACTATCTATGAGGAAAGGGCCTTCATCACACACTGAACCTGTCTGTGCCTTGATCTTAGACTTCCCAGTCTCCAGAACTATTGGAAATAAATTTCTGTTCCTTATAAACTACCCCATCTTGGGTATTCTGTTATGGCAGTACAAAAAGATTTGAGATGACAAATAAGATGAGATTGAGAATTGGCAGTTAGTAACACAGAGTTATTGGTGCCCTTAGGAAAAGCAGTTTTGATGGAAAGGTGAGAACAGAACGTTTGATTGGAAGGAGTTCACAGGAAAATAGGAGAAGGGCATCTTTTGCTATGAAACAATAATGCTGTGCTCTTGTAGGCTCACAGGACTTGGGGAAAGATAGTGTAGCAGTGAGCTTAAAGCTGCCAGGACAGACTAACCTGAAGAAAGGACCAAGGAATAGGAAGGGAGGAATGGAAAGCAGCTGTCTTATGAAGCCAGCGACCTGAGAGAGGGCTACAGCGGTCTCAGGTCACGAGTGGACATGTGGCTGTACACAGAAGGTGAGTTGTAGGGCGGCACCTGTAGTTTAATGCGTAGGGTGCCAACCACATATACCGAGGCTGGTGGGTTCACACCCAGCCCAGGCCCACTAAAACAACAAAGAAGGTGAGTTGTAGAGAAACACATCCTCAAGTATGTCTCTTAGATTTCCATAGATTAATATCAACTACATAGGAGTTCATAATCAATAGCTATAAAAAATATATAAACAAAGAAACTCATGAAAATATCATGAGCCAACATCATATTTAGTTCCCCAGAAGTTTTAAATATTAAAGTCCTCAGATAAAGAATATGAAACAATTATTTAATAAATAAAAGTGAAAACACAAAAACATAAGCAAATAATAAAAATCCTCTCTTCTAAGACCAGGAAAATTTGAAATCAAACCATATAAAGCTTTTAGAAACTAAACAGTATGTATATAAAGGTTAATGTAAAAAAAAAATCAATTGATTGGTTAAAGCACATGTGAGGCATAGCTGAAGAAATACCGGCAAATTAAGGGACTGATCTGAAGAAATGGTATAGAATGCAGCAGAGAAAGTAAACCGATAAAATATATGAGGTTAAGAGAAATGGAAATAGTCCAATCAGATTTCTAAGAAGGGAGAAAGAGAAAGCCCATTTGCTCCACGTTCCTAGCAGCTCAGCAAATAGGTGAGCAGAAGATAAAATCCACAAGCTTATGCTCTGGTCCCTGACCCACCAAATCTTAGATTGATCTGCTTAGTACTTCCTCCTTTGGGGAAGGTCACAGAAGGCTGGGAAAACAGCAAAGGCAGCAGAAGTTCTTCATCCTAGTCATCCATAATAAATGTATTGCTTAAACCGTGGAACACTTGCAATGTGCATGTTTTAGAATGAGGTGAAAATCTTCCTATTAAGTGAATCTGTCACGTGACATCAGAATTATCCGGTGGGGGGATCCTTTTCCTGTGCTTACAAACATATTTAAGTTTTTTTTATTATTTATAAAAAGCAAAATTCAAAGAATTCTTCTGAACTATTATCTTCTCTGTTTCCTTCAATTCAGTGACAGATTTCTTGGGGATGAAGGATATCTAGACTTGAAATGATTGTTTGTTCCCCATTCATTCACTACTTGCTGCCTCCCTGCTAAATCAGTGGAAATAGTTATTTCAAAATTGGCTGGGTGTGGTGGCTCAAGCCTGTAATCCTAGCACTCTGAGAAGCCAAGGCAGCAGGATCACTTGAAGTCAGGAGTTTGAGGTTGCAGCGAGCAATGACGATGCCACTGCACTCTATCTAGAATGGAGTGAGCCTCTATCTAAAAAAAAAAAAAATATATATATATATATATATATATAAACAACTACTACTTAAATATCATACTCAATGATTTTGTTTCCTCTCTTCTTTCTTCACAGTACTTGATACTGTGAACTTGTGAACTACTCAACCCTTTTCTTTTCATCAATACACGTTTATTAGGTTTTCACTATTCTACGCTAAGTCCTGGGGATGAAAAGACAAGTACATTGTTTTATGTCAAATAGTGTGCAGTCTACTTATCAAAGAAGACAAGCACAAATAAGTGAACTAAAACACTAAAGGAAAAAGTGGAGCCACAGAAGCACACATGATGGGTTTATTACCTCTACCTAAGAGAAGTAAGGAAAGGCTTTACACTTGAGGTTTCTTGAGAGACAGTAGGTGATGGGAGCCGGCGATAGCATCATTCTCAGCAGAGGAAGCACGTGAGTAAAGGTTTGTAGGAATAAAGCAGCCAGTGGCGCTGAGAGCACTGCAGACAGTCGTGTGCCTGGAACGTGAGAACCAAGGTGGGCATTACAGCTAGAATGAAAGCCAATGCACATGGTGGAAGGTTTTAGTCCATTCAAAAGAACTTTATCTTACAAGCACAAAACAATGTGCTAACAGGGTTCTCCTCCTTTTTCTCCCTCTTGATATATTCATAATGTTGAAGTAACACTTTTGTAGGAAGATGGAGGCTAGATTGGAAGATTATAAAATGGGAGATAGAACACTCAGGAAACTTTACAAAGATCTGAACTAAGAATGAGGCAGGCAGGGGTGAAGTGAATGAATGACAGTCCCATTGGAAGGAAGAGCGTATATAAGGTTTGAGAAGATGTAAGCTGGGTGGTCTTCCCAAAAGCCGTCTAATTGATGGCCATGTATTCCTTTTGGTCCTCTTGTTTTTTATAATATCTATCACTTTCCTCATTATAGAAAACATAGCTTTCATTGCAAGTGACTTCAAACATTTTGAAAGTACAAGGAAAATAAAAACTGCCAGTGATCATATAGTACAGATATTTTAGAATATTTTTAAAGTTGTGCTATGCATATATGCATATTTTTAGAAAATTATTTTATATCCTTCTAGAATGTTATATTCTGCTTTTAACATTTAATTATGTACCATGAGTACTTTTCTGCATAGTAAGATAATCTTTGAATGTCATTTTAATAACCATGTAGTGTTATCCTATGAACCAACTGTACTGTATTTACCTATTGATGAACATTGCACTTGAATTCTGTTTTGCTATCAGATATATTGCTATAATGAACATCTTTTGGTTATAATATGAGACTATTCTGATTATTTCCTTGGTAGAGATTCCTGGGAGTGGAATTATAGTTTCTAAGAAAGAACAGTTATAAAGTCTCTTGTTCTGTACTAACAAACTGCTTTCCAAATACACTGTCCCAATTGTTATTCATATTGGCATCGAGAATTACATTAAAGATTTTTTCTCAGTGTATAGGCAAAGATTTCTTCTTTTAATTTGCATTTCCTGAGTTACAAGTTAATATATTTATTGGCAATTCATATTTCCTTGGTGAATTGTCCCTTCATATTCTTTACAAATTTTTCAAGTAGAATGTTATTTATTCTACTTGATTTGTGGTAGTTGCTTTTATAAATATATTGATTTTTTTCTGCCATACTTTTTTACAGATATTGATATAAAAAGTATCACTGGTAAGTAGCTAAATCTATTTATCTTTTCTTTCGGAACCCTTGATTTTTTTCTTAAAACTCTTCTCTTTCAATGTCCATGACATTGTTTCTTCCAGTTTCCCACCTCTCAGTCCCCTAGCTGACACTTCTTCCTCTTTTAAATAGAGATACTTGTCATGGTCCTTGGCCCTTTTTGCCAATATCCTTTTACTCAGAGATCTGATCTATTATCAGATAGATCTATCTGATCTATCATTTGAATACCTCACTGTTTTTAAATACTGACTCTCTTAATCTAAAAATATTTTTTAGGAATGAGTACTGTATGTACATAATATCAAATTCAAAAATACAAAATAATATAGAGTAAAAACTAAATCTCTTTTTCTCCCTGAGACAACAGAGGCCATCTAGCTTCTTCCTAGAAGAGAGAAACCATTAATAATCTCTATGAACAAGCTCTTGTGCATGGTGGCTCACTCCTGTAATCCCAGCACTCTGGAAGGCCGAGGCAGGTGGGTTGCTTGAGCTCAGGAGTTCGAGACTAGACTGAGCAAAGTGAGACCCCATCTCTACTAAAAATAGAAAAACTAGCTGGGCATTGTGGCAGGCCTCTGTAGTCCTGCTACTTGAGAGGCTAAGGCAAGAGGATTTTTGAGCCTAAGAGTTTGAGGTTGCTGTGAGCTATGGTGATGGTGTGGCACTCTACACAGGGTGACAGAGTCTTACTCTGTCTCAAAAATAAAAAATCTCTTGTGGAGCCGTCTAAACATATTCTATGTGTTTATACATACCTGAGTACATATATAAGTATGTATAATTTCACCACACAAATATTACCATACTATGAATATTATTTTTTTTCACATCAGAATTCTACCAACTCTTCATTTTTTTAAAATTTTTATTAAATCATAATTGTGTACATTGGTGCAATCATGGGGCACAATGTGCAGACTTCATATACATTCTGAAATATTTTCATTGAACTATTTAACATAGCCTTCATGGCCTTTGAATCACTATATGAAGACATTTATAGTCTACATTTAGCAATTTTCACTTGTACCCTTGTAAGATGCACCGTAAGTGTGATCCCACCAATCACCCTCCCTCTACCCATCCTCCCCCTCCCCTCCCCTCCCTTGCCCCCCTCCCCATTTCTTGTGCTATAACTGGGTTTTAGCCTTCATATGAAAGCTATAGATTAGCTTCATAGTAGGGCTTAGTACATTGGATACTTTTTCTTCCATTCTTGAGACACTTTGCTAAGAAGAATATATTCCAGGCCCAGAGTCTCTTCTTTATGAGACTATGAATATTATTTACCTTGTTCTCTTTTTTTCCTGTTCTTTTCTTTTTGTTTTTTTAAGAGACAGGGTCTCATTCATTTGCCCAGACTAGAGCGTAGTGGCCCAATCACAGCTAACTGTAACCTTGAATTTTGGAGCTTAAATGACTCTCTGCCTCAGCCTCCTGAGTAGCTGACACTACAGGCATATGTTGCCATGCATGATGATTTATTTTATTTTTTTTTTCTTTGCTAGAGACAGGGTGTCACTATGTTGCACACGCTGGTCTTACTCTGGCCTCAAGTGAGCCTCCTGCCTCTACACCCCAAAGTGCTGACAATATAGTCATGATCATGTTACTGTTTTTTCCACTTAATGATAGATTTTGGAAATCTTTCCCTACTAGTACACTCAAGAAAGCATTGTGTTTTATTGTTTGAATACATCATAACTTTTTCTTTTTTCTTTTTTGAAGCAGAGTCTGACTCTGTTGCCCAGGCTTGAGTATAGTGGCATCATTCTAGCTCACAGAACCTCAAACTCCTGGATTCAAATGATCCTCTGGCCTCAGCTTCCCCAGTAGTTGGAACTATAGGCGCCCACTGCAATGCCCAGTTAATTTTTCTATTTTTAGTAGAGACGGGGCCTTGCTCTTGCTCAGGCTGGTTTCAAACTCTGAACTCAAGGGTCTTCCCGCCTCAGCCTCCCAGAGTGCTAGGATTATAGGCATGAGCCACTGCAGCAGGCTTCATTGTAACTTCTTAAACCTGTCTTCTTCTTTTTTTGTTTTGAGACAGAGCCTCAAGCTGTCGCCCTGGGTAGAGTGTTATGGCGTTACAGCTCACAGCAACCTCTAACTCCTGGGCTTACGGCAATTCCCTTGCCTCAACCTCCCATGTGGCTGGGACTATAGGTGCCCGCCACAACGCCCGGCTATTTTTTGGTAGTAGTTGTCATTGTTGTTTGCCAGGCCCAGGGTGGATTCGAACCCTCCAGCTCTGGTGTATGTGGCTGGCACCCTAGCCGCTTGAGTTACAGGCACCGAGCCTAAACCTGTCTTTTAATGAGAAACATTTAGTCTGCTTCCAGTTTATGACAGTCTTTCATAAACATTATTTTGTACTTAAGACTAGAATTGCTAGCTCAAAAAATATGTACATTTATTATTTTGATTGATTATTGTGAAATTGCCTTTCATTGAGGTTGTACCAATTTACAGCTTCTCCAGCATGTTTGTTAACTGTGTTATAAAATGCTTCAGTTTTTACCAGTCTGAGAGGTAAAAGATCTGTGTAGTATATAATTGAGGCCTGGTGTCATTTTTAAAATATATGTTTAAGAGCAATCTGTATTTCTTTCTCTTTTCTTTTTCTTGAGACAGGGTCTTGTTCCATTGCCTAGGCTATAGAGGAATGGCGTCATCATAGCTCACTGCAATCTCAAACTCCTGGGCTCAAATGATCCTCCTATCTCAGCCTCTCAAAGTGCTAGGATTACAGGCACGAGTCACTCTGTCCAGCCTTTTCTTTAGTGAAGTATTTTTAACACCCTTTAGCCACTGATTCCTATTTTGTATTGAACAGTCAGTTCTTTTTCTTATTAATTGATAGCAATTTGCTTCTGACACATGTTGTCTGTGTTATTCATTAGTTTTTAGTTTATATCGGATGGTTTGGGTTTGTTAGTTTGCCTGAAGAATTTTTGTGCTTATTATGTAAGTCAAACTTAACAATCTTTTCTTTAATGGCTTCTGAATTTTCAGCCATACTTCCCTTCCCATGTTAATATTATTCAAAATAAAATTCTTCCTTATTTTATTCTGTATCTATCGGTCCCTTTTCAGGTTTAAATCTTTGATCCATCTGGAGTTCATTTACATTTTAAGTGTCAGGTAGAAATCTAATATTTTTCCACTTGTCCCAATATCATTCATTGAAAGATTTTACCTCTTCTTGAAATGCCACTTTTATTTCTGGACATTTTATTTTATTGGTGCACATTCTATAATCTATTTTAATGACTATGGCTTTCTATTGTATAGCAGAAAGTCCCTCCCATTTCCCTTTTCTGAATTTTTCCTGGCTACCCTTGTTTATATATTTTTACATGTAAACTTTAGAATCAGCTTGTGTACTTCCAAATTTTAAAAATTCTTACTGGCAAATTTATTGAAATCAGGTTAAATATGCAGATTAATTTAGGAAGAATTGACATTTTTATGATGCTGAGTCTTCAGATCCAAGAACACGATATACTTTTGTTTTATTCAAGTGTTCTTTTGTGTTCATCAGAAATATTTTTATTTTCTTCAAATAAATGAGGCACATTTATTTTAAAGTTTATCCTCATGATTTTCCTTTTTTGCTATTAAAACATCTGCTACTTCTGTACGATTTATTTTAAAATTTATATCTCTCCCACAATGTCTTTTAGAAGCACCACATACAAGCCCAGCTATTTTTTAGATATTTCCACCTGAAAGTTGTGCTGTTATTTTAAACTCAACAAGTCCCAGATTTGATTCTTCATTCTCTACTCACCAGAGTACAATCTGTGTTCTTCAGTTTTTATCTGGCACAGGGTAGGTTTATATACGTTTTCTGAGTTGAAACCCCTGTGCATGTCCCTTTCCTCTCTTCTCTACTCCTCTCTTTTTCTATGTCACATAGACACACACTCACACACACACTGAGGGCAAGATAAATAATTAGTGGGGCCCAGTGCAAAATAAAAGGAGGGGCCTTATATGCACTGAAATACAAAGCTTTTTACTTTCTTGGGTGGTCTCTCTTTCAACCTGTCATGGTATTTTTATTTGATGTTTAAAGTCATCCTAGGTAAGGAAAAGTTAAAATTTTTAATGATTAACATGAATTTAATTATTTATCCTTATGTGGTGCAATGCTAGCTTCAAACCAAGAGAGAACTTTAACGTATGCAGAATTACAGAAATCACACAATTTGTGTACATGCATATTCATTTGTTTTTAACAGAACAATGGAAACTTTATGTAAAACTAACTCAACTGTTTTTATTTCACTTCTTGATCCACATACACCCTATCAACATTGTGTACCTTTGAGTTACTAATAGCAAAGAAGGATTGTACAGATTAGGAACCTAGATGTTACCCTATTTTCCCCATTCCTGTTATGTTTTCATCTCCAACTTTAGGGAGTGGCTAGTAAGGGAAACGGTATGAATAAGAAAGGATCTGATAGTATTCCTCAGTCATCATGTTTCTTAGAATGCCATTGTCATTCTGTGTCTGGTTGGAGGAAGTTCTGGTTGGAAGGGAGGGTGCGTCCTCTTGGAGGTGTCAGCTCTGTCCTCCCCAACTTGCTCAAGCATAGACATTACATGCTTACCTTTCACTTGCTTCTTGTCTCATTGAACCTCACACTTTGTGGGTCCACCAGAACTCTGCGCTAATGAGTATTATGAAGGCTTACACCCAAATGAGGTGGCAAAGCGCAACAGATATTTGTGTGCATCTAATCTGCTTATTCATTTGCTCCATTTTGCTAATAAACTTCATTTATAAAACACAAGTTCAAGGACAAAAATATTAAGAATTTCAAGACAGTGGATTTCTTCTCCATCAGGACCCACCCCCCCCCAACCTGCACCCAGATGGAATAAAAGCCACTTTGATCACACACACACACACACACACACACACACACACAGAATTTCAAGACAGTTACACAAATTAATAGCTTTCATATATGCCAACAATAGTCAGACTGAGAATCAAGTCAAAGATGCAATACTTTTCATGAGAGCAACAAAGAAGATAAAATGCTTAGGAATAACTAAGGATGTGAAAGACCTCTACAGGGAGAACTATGAAACACAGAGGACAGAAATTTCACCAGTTGTAAACAGATGGGAAAATATATCATGCACAGGGATCAGCAAAATCAACATTAAATATCTATACTACCCTAAGTGATTTACAGATTTAATGCAATCCTCATTAAAATACAAATGTAATTTTTGTTGCTCTAAAAAAAAAATAGTTCTATGTTTCATATGGGACCAGAATAGACCCTGAATATCCAGTGCAACCTTATACAATAAGAACAAATGAGGAGGCATCACTTTACCAGACTTTAAACTGTACTACAAACCCACAGTAATGAAAATAGCAATTTACTGAGACAAAAACAGAGACAGAGACCTATGGATCAGGACAACCCAGAGATGAAATAATCCTTTACTGCCATCTGATCTTTGACAAAACAGATAAAAATATACACCAATGGCTGGGCATGGTGCTGTAATCGTAGTACTCTGGGAGGCCAGGGTGGGTGGATTGCTCGAGCGCAGGAGTTTAAGACCAACCTGAGTAAGAGTGAGACCCGTGTCTCTCAAAATAGCCAGGCATTGTGGTAGGTATCTGTAGTCTTAACTACTTGGGAGGCTGAGGCAAAGAGGATGACTTAAGCCCAAGTGTTTGAGGTTGCTGTGAGCTATAATGACAGGGCACTCTACCAAGGGTGACAGAGTTAGACTGTCTTTCAGGAAAAAAAAACAGAGAAAAGAATCTCTATTCAATAAATGGTGCTAAAAAAATTAAATAGTAGCATGCAGAAGAAGACTGAATCAAAATCCACACCTCTTGTCACTCACAAAAATTAATTTAAGATGGATAAAAGACTTAAACCTAAGAAATGAAAGTATACAAATTCTAGAAGAAAATGTTGGAAAAACTCATAGATATTGGCCTAGGCAAAGAATTTATGAAGAAGACCCCACAGCATTACAGAAACAACAAAAATAAATAAATTTGACCAGATCAAATTAAAAAGCTTCTGCTTAGCCAAAAATATGATCAGTATAGCAAATAGACAACTTACAGAATGAGAGAAAATATTTGCAATCCCTACATTTGATAAAGGGCTGATAACCAGATTCTATAAAGAACTCCAAAAAGTCAGCAAGAAAAATTCAAACAACCCCATTAAAAAGTGGGCAAAACATGAACAGGAACTTTCAAATGAAGATATACTAATGACCAACAAACACATAACATCTCTAATCATTAGGGAAATGCAAATCAAAACCGCTTATCAAAAAGTCCCAAAACAACAGATGCTAGCATGAAAGCAGGGAAAAAGGAACTCTTCTATACTGTTGATGGAAATGAAAACTAGTACAACCTCTCTAAAGTAGTATGGAGACACTTTAAAGAACAAAAAGAACCTACCATTTGATCCAGCGATCCTTCTACTCGATATAAACCCAGAGGAAAAGAATTCATTTTATCAATAAGGCACATGCACTCAAATGTTTATAGCAACACAATTCACAATCACAAAGATGTGAAAACAAACCACCAATACATGAATGGATTAATAAAATGTAGTATATAAGGTGAGACCATTAAGTTTGTGAACTCATCCTAGAAAAAGTGCTACATACCTCATTGCTGAATATCACTGTAGTCACCAGCTAAGTACTCTCCTTGGGAAGAGTGACACCCAAGTGACACCCAAGCCTAACCCACCCTGTAAAGCACTTTTTCTAGGATGAGTTTACAAACTTAATTGTCCCACCTGACATACCAGGGAGTACAACTCAGCCATTAAAAAAAATACTGATCTAGTATCTTTTGTAACAACTCGATGGAACTGGAAACCATTCATCTAAGCGAAATATCACAAGAATGGAAAAATAAACACCACATGTACTCAACACTGAACTGGAACTAATCAATCAACACTTATGTTCACACATGGAAGTAAAACTTAGTGAAAATATAGCAGGTGGGAGAGGGATGAGGGAAAGGGTAAATTCACACCTAACAGGTATAATGCACACTATCTGGGTATGGGGCACCCTTATAATTTTGACTCAATCTGTACAAAGCCAACTATACAACCAAACTTGTGTATCCCCATAATATTGTGAAATAAAAATATATATACTGGCTTATGGTAGGCATAGGCTAAAAGCAACTATCTTTAAGGGATAATACCTGGAAATTCTTGCTTTTCATATTAAGTTAGGGGAGCTAAAACTGGAAGGTGAATATTCTCCCAAACTGTGAGACAATATATTTCTGTTGTTTAAACCACCTCACCTGTGATATTTTGTTACAGTAGCAAGAAAGGAAGAATATAACACTTAAATCTTTCTCCTTATTTTCAATTTTTGATCTGCTTCCATCAGCATTCCTTTACTAGATTAATTATCCTAAAATTGTAAGCCAAATAAAAGTACTGCTTCATTCAAAAATATGGAATATTGAATTAAACGTTTTCTTCTCAGCCTGGCATTCAAAGACCTCCACAAAGTGGCTTTTACCTACCCTCTGTCTTCTGTGCCTCAAGAAAATGCGATCACTTATGCACTCAGGTATGGGCCTCTTCCCGCCTCTGTGCTTTGGGAATAGGTCTACCATATCTGCATGCTGAAATCCATTCTTTTATTCAAGATCTATTTCTAAATGTCTTTTTTTCCTTGAAACTTTACTTTACTTAATTGGATGTTATCTCTCTTCATTTTTTGGTGGGGGGAAGAATCCCCTTGGTATTTTATTTTAAATGTCATGGGGAATTTAAATGAAATTCAAGGCAGAGTATGACCTAGGTATTTTTCTTACCTTCTCTCTTAGACCACACATTTCATATGGTTAATAGCTGGGTCCAAACTTGGCTTTCTAATAACTATGTGCCTTATTATGGAGTCTGATAACTATGTGGACTTACTGAGACATCTCTGTTTTTTATATATTAACTTATATAATGATTATCTAGGCATAGAGAAACTCAAAGATAATCTAATGTGTAACTATTTGCTTATTATTCTGTCTTCACCCCATAGGTGGTGAGTTCTTTGAGAGCAGAAATACTGAATGCCTTTTTAGCACTTCACAAAGGAAACTTAATATTGACTCAATAGTATCATCTAATATTCATTTCAAGCTACAAAAATGTCTCACATGTTTTTTAGGTCTGAGGTCCAATCAAGATTTATACTTGCATTTGGTGTCATATATTTTTTCATATAAGCCAAAACGGGCTTCAACTTTTTTCTTTGTTTTGGTCAGAATCTAAACCCAATTACTGTAGAATGTCCCATAATCTGGATTTGTCAGATTATTTCCTCATGATCAGACTTAGGTTAAACATTTTAGCCAAAAATGTCATATAGGTAACATTATGTAGTTTCCATCACATTACATGTGGAGGTACGTAATTCCAGTTTATTCTAATGACTTTTAGTTTGATCATGTGATTAAAGTGCTGCCCATCAGATTTCTTCATTGACAGGTACATTTTCTCTTTGCAACCAGTAAAAGAATTAATTTGTGGGTCATATTTCAAGACCAATGAATACCCTTTTTCCAAACTTATTTTTATCTCATGTTTTTGATGTCCAATTAATGATAGTTTCCTGAATCATTATTATAGCGAGGGTAGTAAAATTGTATTCTTTCACATTTGGAGAACAAAGATGCATGATAAAAATCTAAATGTTTTATTTAGGAGTTTCAATAACAAAAACGTATTGAACTTTCTAAAAAGAATGGGAAATTGGCACCCAAGGTTTAAACCTAGGGCTTAAAATTGCCAGAAAGGCAAAGAAAAAGCTGTAGAATAAGTAACGTATGAGGAAAGAGTCTTTTTCTGAGAACTGTTTGTGCATTCAGGCCAGAACAGGAGCTATTTCCTGCTAAACTAAAGCTGTGCCCATGAACAGTTGTAAGTCCTTGGGTGAATAAAAAAGAGTAAGGCTAGAACAGGAATTAGCAAACTATGGCCCATGGGCCAAGTCTGGCCCAGAGCCTGCTTTTGTAAATAAAGTTTTATTGGAATGAAGCCATGTTCATTCACTTCCATTGTTTGTGGCTGCTTTTGTGCTACAGTACCCAATTCAAGCACTTGCAACAGGGGCTGAGTGACCTGCTTAAAATATTTACTATCTTGTCCTTCAGAAGAAGTTTGCCAGTCCCTGGCATAGAGTGTCTGCAAGTGTGCATTTGGTAAGATGTGATTTTTATTCCAGCCTCGTAGGGAGTGGCTCCAAGAAAATGTGAAATAACACACTTCAGTATGATGAAACCCTTTAGATGACAATGATAAAGACTGTTGCTCAGCACTGGCTCTAAAACCAGCCTGTCAGGGTTCAAATCCTGGGTCTATGACTTACAAGCTGGGTCACCTTTGGTAAGATTTTATATTTCTCTCTACCTCATGTTCTTGTCTATATAACAAGGACAGTAGGCATATCTATTTCATGAGATTATTGTGAGGATTAAGCTAATGCATATAAAGCTTTTGGACTACCATCTCTGGTGGTACAGAGTAAGATTTGTTAACAACCATGATTAGTTTGAGCAATTCTAACATAATTTTTTATTTCCCAAATCATTTAAGACACTGAAAAAATATTTATGGAATTAATGTCCTTATAATCAAGCTAAAGTGGAACCCACCAATGAAGACCCAGGAGTGAGACAAAACTGACACATTTTGAAGGCCATACACAGAGACCTGTCTGGTTTGGGCTGGGTAAAAGGACTACAGTGAAACATTACCTAATCTCTGATGTGGAAGAAAAATGATGAACTCCATAAAGAAACATTTACTCATATTGATTAAAGTAATGTGCAACTCTAATATTTAGTAATTTTTTTATTCTTTCACAAGGAATTATCATTTGGTAATTTAAATAGCATCTAATACATTTGAATGATGCCACCAGATGAGTCCAGATTTCTATCTGTAAAACTACAGATCTGTGAAATTTAAATATAACCATAAAAATTAAAACCTTTATCATTTGTAGAAATTACTAGTTTTAATACGTTAAAAAACTTCCATGATTTTTTATAATAGACATTAATCCTCCGTTGCTTTTAGTTTCACTGATTCATTCAATAAGCATCCAAAATGAGCTACTGTGTGCACATTGTAGGATTCTGTAGCTGATAGGTTTACGTGCCCGTGTGCATTTGCACCTGAATTTATGTGAATATAAAATGTTTTCTAAAGATCTAAAAGCACTTTACTTGTACATTGCATCAGTTAATTTGAAAACTGTGTTCCAATGTAAGGAGAGAATGTGTGGATTTTACTTAAATTAAAAAGTAAAAGAAATGAAAAAATAGCACCTTTTCTTTCTAGTTCTCAACTCATGCTCACTTGCATGTGATCAGCTCAGAGGTGGAGTAGGTATCAATCCATCTAGTAGATAAAAAGGCCAGGCCTCTGAAGAGTAAGGGATTTGCTGGCAGTTGTGAAACTGTTTAGCGAGCCCTGGATCTCAGAGTTGTTGGGTCCCCACAATTGTCCATTTTTTATTTTTATTTATTTATTTATTTTGAGACAAAGTCTCAAGCTGTCACCCTGTGTGGAGCGCTGTGATGTCATAGCTCACAGTAACCTCAAACTCTTGGGCTTAAGCCATTCTCTTGCCTAAGCATCCCAAGTAGCTGGGATTACAGGCGCCCACTATAATGCCTGGCTAGATTTTTATTGCAGTTGCCATTGTTGTTTAGCAGGCCTGAACCGGGTTCAAACCCGTCAGCCTTGGTGTATGTGGCCGGCTCCCTACCCACTGAGCTCCGGGAGCTGCCCCATTGTCCATTTTTTAAAAATTAAGTTTATTTTGAAGACATTTTCAAATTTTGCTTTTCTATTAGAACCTCATTATTTATAGGACGTATTGCTTTCAAAGTCTATTATTCTGGTCCACATGTGAATCAGTTTCAGATTTTGGGAAAACATTCAGATCTGTTTACACTCAAACCACTGTATTTCCCACAGCTTTATAAATGGTTTATAAAACAAAAGGATATTTTTTGTCTATTTCTTTTAGCACTGGATATATAGATTATAGGTGAAATTAAATTAAGCCTACTAGTTTCTAGAAATTTTTAATCATACAAAAACTTCATATATATTCAATAAAATCTCATGTCAGAGAAACTTTTACACTGAATGAGTTTGTTAAAAACAGCATTTTGTATTGCAGGACAAAAGGCCTCTTCATGTATACAATAAAGAGTGGAGCTGCCACATACTTAATATTTTCCTATTCATCGTGTTCCTAAGTAATGTGAATCTGTAGTCCACTTCTGCCTGGAAACTCTTCAGTGAATCCTGAAATATAAAATGTTGGCCATATTAAATGCAGTTAATATAATTCTTGGGAAGCTGAACATTTAAGTTGGAGCATATGATTAAAAAGGAGATAGATGTCTCCCCATTGGAAGTTTCCTCAACCCCCTTACTGCCTACAAATGTTGATTCCACAGGAAATTAAGGTTCTGTGGGATGCTGGAGTAAGCCATTTATTATGAACATTTTCAATATTCTACTCATAGATGAGTAGAATAAAACCCTTGAGGACAAGAACTTCTCTTTTGCTTGTTGCTTTTGATGTACCTACTTTTAAAAAAACGACAACTGGTATCCCAATAAAACAATGGAATTCTCTGTATGATGGGATCCATCCAGGAACATAGAAATTTCTTGCATGAGCTGAAGAGTTGATCTACTTACTATCTGCATTTGGAGACACAGGGGGAAATGCCAACACTTTAGCAGACCTAAAATTTCCATTTGGGTTATAGCCCAGTTCTTCCTTCCTGTGTAATAATTGTAATGAAGCTCAGAAGTATAATTTGAAATAGGCAATTAAGAAACTTCTATATTTTTCTCTGCATGTGCATGTGACCAAGAGAAAAGGGGGGGACAACAGTTCGTCCTTGAACAAGTGGGGGTTAGGGCCACGGACCCCTGCACTTTCAAAAATTGAGTATATAACTTTTTACCCCCAAACTTAACTATTAATAGCCTATTGTTGACCAGAAGCCTACTGATCACAGAAACAGCCAATTAACCCGTATGTTATATATGTATTATATACTGTATTCTTACACAAGTAAGCCAGTGAAATCAAAATATTATTAAGAAAGTCATGAGGAAGAGAAAATACATTTATAGTAATGTGCTGTATTTTTTGATATCTTAAGTTTTATATTATCTGTTTATAAGATGAATCATCTGTTCAATATGGGTGACCATGGCTGCAGCCCTCAACCTCTGGCACATATCAAGCAATGCAACTTTTTCATGCAATGTTATGATTTTTCCTTGCTTCTTGGGAGCACCTAGTGGCACTTAATATGGGTCTCGTGGTGTTATTCAGTGTTTAAAGTATTGCACTAAATTCAGTAAAGGATACTGGAAAACCATGAGAGATCACTTTGTACTGTGATAATAAAATATACTGGAGAGGGGAACTGCTTACACCAAGCTAATTAGCATCGCGTTGTGTTTTAAGCAGTTACAATACTGGAGTTCATTGCAACAGGAGGTGGCTATGAAATCTTTATAGCCATACAATATGTACTATAGTTAATTTTATACAGTTAGGATTTAATGCTGAATGTTTTCATTCGTTTACATGTTTCTCAACTGCAAATGGTGCCATGTACAGTCTGCAAGTGTTTGCACGCATTAGTGTTTTGTTTTGTTTCATTTTGTTTTGTTTTGTGTTTTGAGACAGAGTCTCACTTGATCACCCTCGATAGAGTGCTGTGGTGTCCTTGCTCACAGCAAACTCAAACTCCTGGGCTCAACTGATTCTGTTGCCTCAGCCTCCCAAGTGGCTGGCACTACAGATGCCCGCCACAATGCTCCGTTATTTTTAGAGACGAGGTCTCGCTCTGGCTCAGGCTGGTTTTGAACCAGTGAGTTCAGACAATCTACCTGCCTCAGCCTCCCAAATGCTGGGATTACAGGTGTGAGTCACTGTGCCTGGCCTAGCATGCATTAGTTTTAATAAATTTTAACTTTTTATAATATATTGGGGGTATAGTTTATGGTAGTAAATGACAGAATAGGTTAGCATTTAGATATTTTATGTATTCATGACATATATTTTTCCTATTTTTCAAAAAATATTTCTAGGCTACCTTGAAGGAAGGAGTTCCCTGCAGTCAAGGGCAAGTACTACTGAAAGACACTTGGCGGCAGCAACTGGGGGCAGTTGTATCAGCCCTGAGGAAAGGATATGGGTGGGATTTCATGGCATCTGCTATAAGACCCTACATGATATGACCCTCTGGTATCTCTGACCTCATCGCCTCCCTGGCTGCACTGGCCTCCTTTCCAGTTCCTGAAATTGCCTGGCATGCTCCTGGCTTGTGGCCTTGCTTCTTCCTTTATTCATTGTCTGGAACATTCAGAAGATGAACACTTGTCCTGATTTTCTTGGGCTGGGACCACCCTGGTTTTAGCCCTGAAAGTCTGAAACTCTGGGAAACTCCTTAGCTGCAGGCAAGCCAGATGGGTGATCACCTAACTGTCCTCCAGATGTCCACCCTTTCGCTCCCTCATTTTCTTCACATTTTGCACAGATGTCATCTCCCTGACCATTCTTTTTTTGGGGGGGGAGGATTTTTTTTTTTTTTGCTCCTCTTTAGCATCAAACAGCATACTCCCAATTTCCTTTCCCTGCTGTTATTTTTCTCTGCAGCACTTAATGCCTTTTAATGTAGTAAATCACATATTTGTTTTATTTAGTTTAGGGATATAAAATCCATGATTTCAGTTCCTGGCACGTATTTAACACTTGATAAATATGTGTTAATGGGTGAAATAAATAACTATATGTAACATATTTTATAGAAAATATATAGTTCCAGGCTCAGAGCCCGTAGCACAGTGGTTACTGCTCCAGCCACATACACCGAAGCTTGTGGGTTCAAGCCCAGCCCGGGCCTGCTAAACAACTATGACAACTGCAACAAAAAATAGCCAGGTGTTGTGGCCGGAGCCTGTAGTCTCAGCTACTTGGGAGGCTGAGGGAAGAGAATCGCTTAAGGCCAAGAGTTCCTATTCATAAGAAATGAAGGTTGTTCTTTAGTGATTAGTTAAAAATGTTTCAGATCATTAATCCTTATTAATTCTTTTGCAATTATGGTAAAAGGTCGAACTGATCACAGAACCATTTCTGTGGTAAGTGAATAGAGAAAGGATTTGAAATTAAGTAATTCTACTTGGTAGCTGATGGTAATGACATGCTATTTTTAAATTACATGAGATAATTTAACATATTACTTATTTAGAATTCACCACTTGAAAAGATAGGCCAGAGAAAATGGGACAATCTAATTGGCTGACAACATTGCCTACTGTAAAATTAATACATGCTAGCAGCCATCCCTAAACACATCTTCATAAGCAAATGTTTAAACAGGAACACAAGACAGCTGTGAGCCTGAAATCCCAACAGCTCTAAAGACAAAGCATTAGATTTCCCTTCATCTTCAGTGATCCATATTTTCTTCAATAAGAAGAGCAGAGGAAGAGAAATAGGTAGCATTTTGGAGAGAGAAATATTTATTTACACTTGAAAGAAACGTTTGTAGAAAATATAATAGACACTCAAGCACACATTTTCATTTCACAAAATGTAATAGATGCTTTGACTCCAATTCCTAAGAACTTAGCCCAAACTATAGTTCCCTCTGCTCCACAAAGAGTGAACTATGACAGGAAACAGGAAGTGGTCTCTCAGTATCTTAAATGAACTTTTTTTGCTTTGGGTTTTAGCAGAGAATTAATATCCCTCTACGCCTCTTCATCAGCCAGCCAACCTTTAATATGGACGAATAATTACTCTCAAGCTGTGGAGAATTTTTAAAACCAAAAAATGTAGAAAACTTTTCTTTAATTTTATTTCTGAAATATTTTACCTTAAGAAATTATAATAAATAAAATCAACTGAACATATTGCATGGTGATAGAAATTATGCATTAGCTTCACACATAATCAGCAGAGTTAAAATAGATCCTGTGTCTTTTGTTCTATTTACAGAACTGTAGAGAAAGCTAATTAATCGAAGTACTTTACCTGAAAATTTTATGATTGTAACATGTGGCCTGAAGGCTCACTTTGCTCATCAAACTTTAGTTTTCTAATATCTAAAAGGCAGTGGTTCAAATGGTTTGGGGGGTTATTTAATTAATTAATTATTATTTTTTGAGACAAAGGTGTCATCTGTCCTTCAGGCTGGAGTGATCATAGCTCTCTTCAACCTCAGACTCCTGGGCTCAAGCAGTCTTTCTGCCTCAGTCTCGTAAGCAGCTGGGTCTACGGGCACATGTCCAGCTAATTTTTGTATTTTTGTAGAGATGGGGTCTCACTAAGTTGCTCAGCGCAGTTTCAACTTCCTGGCCTCAGGCAATCACCCTGCTTCTGTCTCCCAAAGTGGCATGAACCACTGTGCCAGTTCAAACGTTTATTGCCTCTTTGTTGGAATTCTACTAAAGGCTAAACTACTTGACTTTATGCTCCATTAATTAGTTTTCATTCTCATTAAAGTTATGAGTTAAACTCCTACATGGAGTCAAGGAACATATGAAAAAATTTTTTCCCTCATATTAATTTGAATAAAGTTTAAGAAAAATAAAAATAAATTTAAAAAACAAATAAAAATTTAAAAAAATTAAATGAAGTTGGTTAAGACCATTGTTGGGAACTGAACTGTGTCCTTCCTGCCCCCTCCCCCAAATGTTTTGATGTTCTAAACTCCAGTACCTCAGAAGGTGACTGTATTTGGGAACGGTTAAAGAAGTGGTTAAGTTAAAATGAGGTCCTGTGGGAGGTCTGTAATGTAATCTGACTGGTGTGCTTAGAAGGACAGGAAATGTGGATACACAGAAAGACACCAGGGACTTGTGAGTACACAGGAAGGACGCGGGGAGAAGGCAGCCATCTACAAGCTGAGGACAGAAGCCTCAGGAGAAAGCAACTCTGTTGATGCCTTGATCTCAGACTTCCAGCCTCCACACGGCGAGAAAGTACCTTTTTGTTGTTTAAGCCACTGGTCTGTGGTCATGTGTCACTTCCCGATGGGAATATGCTCTGAGAAACACGTAACTGGGAGATGTTGTTATGCTCTCTGTGATGTCTGCAAACCTGGCTGGTCGAGTCCACTCCACACCTGGGCTATGTGGTGGAGCCTATTGCTCTCAGGCTTCAAACCTGTACAACATGTACTCTACTGAATCCTGTGGCTTTTGTTCTATAATATTAAGTATTTGTGTGTCTAAACATAGAAAAGGTCCAGGAAAAATGCTATGTTCCAAATGAATGGAACCACTGCTGTATTTGCAGCAGGCCTTTGGCTGAATCATTCTTATGCGGTGTGTGACTGTATGTTGTTAGTCAGCCTGAGCTAACCAATGCAATATACTTCAAAAACGCGGAAGTTGTTAATGCTAATTATAAGAGCCACGTCATTTTCCTTTTAGTCCCTAATCAAGATGCAGTTTAAGTGAATTGCTAGTTTGTTCCATGGAAAGGGGGCTGGAGGAATTTTGCCTGCTTAGAGCCCTCATCAAGCGTTCCTCGTTCCCTTCCTCCCTACTCATCTCTCCACCCCTCTGTATCTTGCCCTTTGCTTCACTTTACTTCTTTCCCTTCCAGGGCTTTTGAAATGATCCACATGCTGCAACCAGATGTCTGTAGATGTATGAAAACAGAAAAAAATGTCCATTTTCATTTTAAATGTAAAAAGCAAGGAGAAACCAAAAGATAAAGGGAAATAGATGGAATCAGACTTTCCAAAAAAATTAGAATATCATCCTTCCTTGCCTTACAAACAAATTTCTTAATAGTCGAGCAGATTTCTAATTAATTTTTTTAGAATCATTTAATGATTTTACATTTTGCTGCCTTTGTAAGTCTCTCTCTGTCTTATTGTTTTCTCTTTGAAGAAAAACATCTTCCCTTAGTTCCCTCCCTTTGTTGTATCCATCATTTTGGTTATGAATTTATCCAAATTTCTACCCCCCATCCCCATTGGAAGTCCCAACTTGGCAATTAGTAGGCACTCAATAAATGCTTGATTGATGAATGTATGAATATCAAAGTGCGTCCCGACTGCAGCTCAGCTTTGCCCTCTCTCCTGGATCATCGCCGATGCTCCTAACTGGTCTTCCTGCTCCTCTTGTTCCTGACGGTCAATTCTCAACACAGCAGTCAGGGGTTCTTGTGAAATATAAGGCGAATGTGTTGCTACCCTACTGAAAGTCCGAGCGTGTTTCTCCCTGTCACTGAGGAAGATACCAAGAGCTTACAACTGTCTACGCGGACCTCATAATCCGCCCTCCGGCCAGTCTCACTCACTCTCCCCCTGCCCTGGCCTTGGATGTTCTCCCATACCTCTAGTTACCATTTTAGAGTGTTTGTCTGGATTGCTTTCCTTTTGCATGGGATAGTCTTGCTAGGGGCTGACTTGTGTCCCCCTAAATTCGTATGTTGAAGTCCTAACCTCATTACCTCATACTATGACTATTTAACAGAGATAGGGCTGTTATGATGTAGTTAAGTTAAATGAGAGAGTTAGAATTGGTCCCAATCCAAGATGACTGTGTCCTTGCAAAACAGGAAATTTGGACACCGAGGAAAAATAATGTGAAGACATAAGGGGAAGGGGGTCACCTACAGAATCGATCTTTTCTGAAGCCGAGGAAAGCGGCCTCAGAAAAGATAAATTCTGCTGACGCCTTGATCTCAGGCTTCTTCCAACCTCCAGAACAGTGAGAAAATAAATTCCTGTTGTTCATGCACATGGTCTGTGGTGCTTTGTTGGGGCAGCCCTAGAAAGTAACTCAAAAGATCACTCCCTCATCTCCTGCGAGTATTTTTGAAAATGTAACCTCCGTATTAAGACTACCTCGATTTCTCTACTTAAAATAAGAACCTTCCTTAACCCCCTTCTGCTCTCAGGTCTCAGCATCCCAACCTCTACTCCTAATTCCCTTTACTCCCTACTTTGTACTTTTATCCCTCAATAGCATTTGGGAAATAGCATTCACCTAGTAACACCCTCGAAAGTCACTTCTTGTGTGTATTTTTTACTATCTATTTCTCTCTCTGCTAGAATTAGGCTCCACAGGGTAGGGGTCTTTGATTTTTATTGTTCCCTGATGTAGTCTCTGTGCCAAACACCTGGAACTGTGTTTGGCTCACAGTAGCTGTTCAATAACTATGCACTGACTATTGAATGAGCGAATGAAACAGGAAATTACTTTTGTACTTAAACGAGAGTAATATTCTTTAATAAGTACAATATATTTTCTCAGATTAACTTAGTCCATTTGGTTGCAAAATACATCCCTTCTTACATAAGAGTGTTTGATAATCCATAAATTGGGGGAAATTATCTAAAGGCCTGTTTTAGCATTGATTGAGCACTTACAAAACATCACTTTATATGAATTATCTCATTTAATTTTCAAAAAAATTCTTTAAGATGTATACGGGGTATGCCAAAGGTCACCCCTAATGTTGCCATACATAGAGAAAATGAGGAATTATAGCTAAATATATCTTTATTTACAAAATAATCATTACAAAATTTTACAAAGAAGTGACCAACCTGTGGAGAATATTTTGTAAATAATTTGTAAAAGTTTGCAAAGAATATTTTGTAAATAAAGGTACATTTAGCTATAATTTCTTACTTTCCCTACTGATGGTGACTTTAGGGGCAACCTGTGGGATACCCTGTATTATAAAAAGGACTCTAAGGTTTTTAGAAAACAGAGTGATAAACAGTTTAACTAGCTTGTTCAAAGTTTTCATGCTAGAAATAATTGAATATAATTTGGGGCTGGGCAATCTGACCCTACAGCCTACACTCCTAATCACTACATTATACTGCCTGGTAGAGCAGCGATTTTCAACCAGCATGCTGTGAAAATTTTTAAAGACCATTAACAAATTCTTTTCTTTTCTTTTTTTTTATTGTTTGGGATTCATTGAGGGTACAAAGAATTAGGTTATACTGATTGCTAGGTAAAGTCCCTCTAATAATTATGTCCTGCCCCCAAGAGATGTGCCATATACCTGAACCCCCCCTCTCCGCTCTCTCATTGCCCTACCCACCCCACCTTGTATTAGATCATCTATTGCCTTGATATTTTCAAAAGAAGCTCAAAGCACAGTAAATACATTGTTTTTTAAAAATCTCCCTTTTCTTTAATCAACATAATTTAAGTGTGCCACAGAAGTTTAACTATAGGTTCAAGTGTGCCATGAGATAAAAAATGGTTGACAAACACTGTGGGAGAGGGATATCATTGATTTCCAAGTCCTTATGTTATAACCCTTTATACTCTGACCTTCAATCCCAACTCTTGAGATTACGAAAGTTGCAGCAGCAAGTATAACACATCAATATATCTTCATAGTTTATGTAGACAAATAATAGGTCGTGATTTTGATGGGAATGTAGTTAAATGTCTTATTTTGTTTTAATTTTTTTATGTCTTAGCATCTTTATTCAACAAATGCCTTATTTTATTTTTATTTTTTAAATAATTTTATTAAATCATAATTGTGTACATTGGTGCAATCATAGGGCGGAATGTGCTTCATATACAATCAGAAACATTTTGGTCGTACTGTGAGAGATAGCCTTCATGGCATTTTCTTAATCACTATATAAAGACATTGATACTCTACATTTAATAAGTTTCACCAGTACCCTACTAAGATGCACCGTAGGTGTGATCCCAATTATTGTATATTTTAAAACATTTTAAAAGTCAGAAGGTTGAATTGCTTAAAAAAATGTATTTTGAATGTATTAAGCATTCCGTAAAGATTAGAGTTCCTTTTCCAGCCATCATAAGTACTCTGGTTCCTTGGACAGGTATCTGTATAATGAAGACATCTACTTTTTTTAGGTTAACACTTGAAACCCAAACTTTGATGATTACTACATTTATCAGCCCACCCGTTACCTGTGATCGCTTTTTGATCTTAAATTAACAGATACCTCTTATACTGATCAGATTGAATGAGTTTTGATTAAAGGATATTGATTGTCTATGAAATTAATCATTTAATGAAATGTCAAATTTGAAGATAGGTTTTGGAGTGCATAATATTCATAATAATCCTGTGCTATACTAAGTTCCTTACATGCATGGTTTCCCTTTAACCTCCCAACAATTTTATACTTTCACCTCCTTTTTACAAATGGAGAAACTGAAGTTATGTAACTTAATATTACACAGGTAGTAAATAGCAAAGCCAGCATTTGAGCCCAGGTCTTGTCTAATTATAAAACTTTTAGTTTCTTTTTGCTTTCTCTTTCTGTTTTCTTTTTCTTTTCTTTTCTTTTTCTTTTTTTTTTTTAGACTGCAAAGTCTTGCTCTGTCTCCCAGGTTGGAACTCCTGGGCTCCAAGGGATCCTCCCACCTTGGCCTCCCTAGTAGCCAGGATTACAGGTGTCCCTCACTTCACCTGCTCATTTTTTTATTTTTATTTTTTGTAGAGATAGGGTCTCAATATACAGCCAACCTAGTCTCAAACTCCTGGCCTCAAGCAGTTCTTTTCACTCTGGCCTCCCAAATTGCTGGGATTTGAGGTGTGAGCCACCACACCCAGACTGCTTTTAGTTTCTTTTCAAAATTAAAAAGTTTTTTTTTTTAAGTTAGCATTCTTCATTCCTCACTGATAACCACTTTGAAGTTTCTTGTGTGTCCTTCTAGAAAATTTTTGTGCATAGTATAGCTCTCCTTTTTTTTTTCTTTCTTTTTTTTTTGTAGAGACAGAGTCTCACTTTATCGCCCTCGGTGGAGTGCCATGGCATCACACAGCTCACAGCAACCTCCAGCTCCTGGGCTTACGCGATTCTTTTGCCTCAGCTGGGACTACAGGCGCCTGCCACAACGCCAGGCTATTTTTCTGTTTTGCAGTTCGGCCAAGGCCAGGTTTGAACCCGCCACCTTCAGTATATGGGGCCGATGCCCTGCTTGATGAGCCACAGGCGCCGCCCGTGTATAGCTCTCTTAAAATACCAGTGGAGTCAGACATACTATCTGCATTTTGCTTTTCAGCTTTAACTGGCTATTTGGGACATTTTTAAATTTTTTTTTTTTAAACTTTATTTACTTATTTATTTTTTCTTTTGTAGATTTTTGGCTGAGGCTGGGTTTGAACCCGCCACCTCTGGCATATGGAGCCGGCGCCCTACTCCTTGAGCCACAGGAGCCACCCGACATTTTTTAATTTTAATTTTAATTTTTGGGCGGGGGGGAGATCTTTTCAAATTGGTAGATGTGGATCTGCAGCTTTTTTTGGACTTAGCAATTCTCTTGCCTCAGCCTCCCAAGTAGCTGGGACTACAGGCACCCGCCACAATGCCCAGCTATTTTTTTGTTGCAGTTGTCATTGTTGTTTAGCTGGCCCTGGGCCGGGTTTGAATCCTCCAGCCCCAGTGTATGTGGCCAGCACCCTAACCACTGAGGCACCAAACCTGTTAACAGGTTTTTGCTATTATAGTTAATATATTATTGCTAATATAGCTAATCGTAAATTAAGTTTCTATCAGACTGTTCATGGAAATGAGATAGCCCAATTATTATATTTTACAAAAGTGAAAACTGAGGTCTTTAAAAGTTAAGTAATAAATATTGGTTATAAACCTGTTACTGGCCTCTTTCTACTACATCATAGTTCTTCCTTTCTGTGAAAGTATTTGAGCAATCTGAGAAAGCTCAAGATTAGGCTCCTTTAGTATAATGATTTGGAGGTGAGTTAAGTAAGTTGCATTGAGGCAAGGGATCTTGCTTGTATTTTTTCATACTTTGTTCATCATGTTGAAAAGATTTTCCATGCAAGTCCAAGTTATTTTGAAGTTTGCATTTTTGTAACGAAGTGGTTTGGGGTGGAATTTATCCTGTTTTAATAAACTTATCCATGAAATAAGATAGCAACGAAATGACAAAATCATAACTCTAACATAGCACAGTCCTGAAAAAGGACCTGGGAAGAAAATTGAGACATTGCTAAATTTTAAAAAGTGAGCTATGACTCAGTGCCCATAGCACAGTGCTTACAGTGCCAGCCACATACACCAAGGCTGGTGGGTTCAAACCCAGCCTGGGCCACATAAAACAACAATGGCAACTGCAACAACAAAAAAGTAGCTGGCGTTGTGGTAGGCATCTATAGTTCCAGCTGCTTGGGAGGCTGAGGCAAGAGAATCGCTTAAGCCCAAGAGTTTGAGGTTGCTGTGAGCTGTGATGCCACAGCACTCTACCGAAAGTGATGTAATGAAACTCTGTCTCAAAATAAATAAATAAATAAATAAATAAATAAATAAATGAATGAATGAAAAGTGAGCTAAAAATATTTAATTGAAAAAAAGTTTTAAAAAATCTTAGGCACTGTTGATTACTTTGTTTATGTAAAAAAACTATTTTGTCTATCAAGAAGAAAATGGGTTACCATGGACACTTACTCATTGGGTTCTTTTAAAACAAAAAGATAGTCTTATCTGTTGTAGATACTTAAGTTAAAATTGTTATAAGTTTTTAAAAGATTTAGAATTTGATATCTAGCCGTGGAATCTGTTTTTTAATGCAGTACTGTTTTTAATTTTACTTTAAACAAAAAAGCAGTCTAGTATTTTTTGAAAGAGCAACTAAGATTATTTATTCCTTTGTTAATAAACATGTCCAACGTTTGAGCTTTAAAAGAATAGTGAGCTTTATATCTGTAGGCTAATCTCTTTAATAAGTAAATTTAAGAAATTTATTATACTATGATTGGCTAACTTGTTTTTTTTTTTTTTTTTGGATACAGAGTCTTACTGTGTCACCCTCGGTAGAGTGCTGTGGTGTCACAGCTCACAGCACCCCCTCCAACTCTTAGGCTTAAGCGATTCTCTTGCCTCAGCCTCCCAAGTAGCTGGGACTACAGGTGCCCATCACAATGCCCAGCTATTTTGTTGTTGTTGCAGTTGTCATCATTGTTGTTTAGCTGGCTCGGGCCAGGTTCCAAAACCCCAACCTCAATGTATGTGGCCGGCACTGTAACCACTGTGCTACGGGTGCCAAGCCAGGCTAACGTTTTTTACATAATGTTTTCATTTTTACTGTTGACCTTAGTTAATATATAATGTGTCCTTTAAACATTTTTGTAATATGTCGTACCTGCATAGTGTGGCATGAAAGAAGGTAAAAGGTATATTTTCAATTTTGTGAATTTAGAGGATGTTCAGTTTTTACTAAATGGATGTGTATTGTTACTCCTAAAGTACATGTGCCTATTGACAAGATTTTGAATTTGAAAAGGCTCTTTGAAAAAGGATTCTTAACTTATTTTTAAATTTTAGATGTGGATCTTTATTGTCATTAGCTGTTCTATAGTAATAACCCCAACAACTTACTACCAGCTTCCCCTTTCCATGTAGATTTAGGGATATATTGAGAAGAAAGTGAATAGGGAAATGAAAAATTTTTATATTCAAACAGGTTTCACTGCTATATACATTTTAACTGTATATAGCAGTGAAAGATAAAACATAATACCTTACATTTGGATGGCATCTTCTGAGATGTTTGGTATAGTTCCCACACAATAACATGACTATTTTAAAAATGTAAATTTGGAAAGTACAAGTATTACTTAACTTAATTTAAAAATGGGAAATGTGAGATTTCTTTTTTTTTTTTTGAGACAGAGCCTCAAGCCTTGGCATCACAGCTCACAGCAACCTCCAATTCCTGGGCTCAAGCGAGTCTCCTGCCTCTGCCTCCCAAGTAGCTGGGACTACAGGCGCCCGCCACAACGCCTGGCCAGTTTTTGGTTGCAGCCGTCATTGTTGTTTGGCGGGCCTGGGCTGGATTCAAACCCACCAGCTCAGGTGTACGTGGCTGGCGCCTTAGCCCGTTGAGCCACAGGCACCGAGCCGGGAAATGTGAGATTTCAGGGACACTTCCTGCTGAATAGACTGTCATGTTCAGTAGAATAAGGTTTTCATATTGTAGTGTGATCACTTTAAAACATGTTTTTATTGATTTAATTCATTAAATTAATTTATTTATTGAAAAGACAGGGTCTCCTTATGTTGCTCAGGCTGGACTTGAACTCCTGGGCTCAAGCAGTCTTCCTATCCAAGCATCACAAGTTGCTGGGACTATGGGCATGTGCCACTGCAACCCACTTAGAATGATTACTTACAAATTTTTTTTTTTTTGAGACACAGTCTAATTATGTTGCCCTGGGTAGAGTGCCTTGGTGTCACAGCTCACAGCAACCTCAAACTCTTGGGCTTAAGCGAGTCTCTTGCCTCAGCCTCCCAAGTAGCTGTGACTACAGGCGCCTTCCATAACGCCCAGCTATTCCTTTGTTTTTGTTGTAATTGTCATTGTTGTTTGGCAGGCATGACAGCTCTGGTGTATGTGGCTGGCGCCCTAGCCTCTGAGCTACAGGCACCGACCCTAAAAAAATTTTTTTGAAAAGTGTCTGTGTCCTGACTTTTTCTTCTTGGTTATATTATCCTAATTTTAATAGATAATTAAATATTAAGTATTTTTCTACCATAGAACCTGCTTTTTTAAATTTTGGAATAAGTTATATGCATACTACTTCCTAAAACATATAGGTTTCTGTTTTTTTTTAAGACATAGTCTCAAGCTGTCGTCTTGGATAGAGTGCTATGGCGTCACAGCTCACAGCAACCTTAAACTCTTCGGCCTAAGAGATTCTCTTGCCTCAGCCTCTCAAGTAGTTGGGACTCCAGGCACCCATCACAGTGCCCAGCTATTTTTTTGTTACAGTTGTTATTGTTATTTTAGCTGGCCCTGGCTGGGATCCAACCTGCCAGCCTCCGTGTATGTGGCTGGTGCCCTACCCACTGAGCTATGGGGTACCACCCAATATATAGGTATTTTAAATTTAAGAAATGGGTTGCTTCCTGAGATTTCGTGGGTAAAACAAAATTTACTTTATCAAATTGATTTGAGAATAAGATCATATGCAGACTTGCCTAGAGGCATTTTGGCTATAGCTGAGACAATATTGTCTCTATTGAGTCTTGTATTATATAACCTCTCTTAGATGTGGAGGCTTAAGAAAGTTGTGTGGGGTGGGCACAGTGGTTCGCATCTATAACTCCAACACTTTGGGAGCCCAGGCAGGAGGATCGTTTGAGGTCAGCCCAGGCAATGCAGCGAGACCCCCCTCTATACAAGAGATAGTAAAAATTAGCTGGGTGTGATGATAAGCATGTAGTCACAGCTACTTGGAAGGCTGGAAAATTACTTGAGCCCAGGAGTTTGAGGTTATGGTGAGCTGTGATCACTGCACTTCAGCCTGAGTGACCAAGTAAGACCTTGTCTCAAAAAGACATAACAGGGCTGAATGAGGTGGCTCACGCCTGTAATCCCAGCACTCTGTGAGGCAGAGGCAGATGGATTGGCTGAGCTCATGAATTCCAGACCAGCCTGAGCCAGAGCTAGAACTCATCTCTAAAAATAGCTGGACTTTGTGGCGGGCGCCTGTACTTCCAGCTACTTGGGAGGCTGAGGTAAGAGGATTGCTTGAGTCCAAGAGTTTGAGGTTGCTGTGAGCTACTGAGGGTGACACAATGAGACTCTGTTTCAAGAAGAAAAAAAAAACACCATAGAAAGCATGAATCCCATGTTCTCAATTTTTTTTTTTTTTTTTGACACAGAGCCTCAAGCTGTCACCGTGGATAGAGTGCCGTAGCATCCCAGCTCACAGCAACCCCCAATTCCTGGGCTCAAGCGAGGCTCCTGCCACTGCCTCCCAAGTAGCTGGGACTACAGGTGCCCACCACAACGCCCGGCCATTTTTTTTTTGGTTGCAGCTGCCATTGTTATTTGGCGGGCCCGGGGGCTGGATTCGAACCCGCCAGCTCAGGTGTACGTGGCTGGCGCCTTAGCCCGTTGAGCCACAGGCGCCGAGCCATGTACTCAATGATATGAGGACATTTAATGACATTTAATGACATGGTGGGGGTGAGGGAAGGGGAGAGCAGAGAGAGAAAGAATGAGGGAGGGGTGGGGAAAGGAAGAGCAGAGAGAGGGAAGGAGCGAGGGGGGTGGGGTCTTGGTGTGTGCCACACCTTTTGGGGGCAAAACAGGATTGTAAGAGGGACTTTACCCAACAAATGCAACCAGTGTAACGTGGTTTCTTGTACCCTCAATGAATCTCCAACAATAAAAAAAAAAATTCCAGTATCTGATATGTTTGCATTTTTTTAATAATTATTTTTTATTAAATCATAACTTTTTACATTGATGCATTTATGGGGTTCAGGGTACTGCTTCAATATACAATGTGAAATGTTTACATTGAACTAAGTAACACATCCATCATAATTACATCATCATTTCTTAATAGTTTTGAAATGTACCATTGCATCATGCACATTAGGTGAGGTCCCCCCAAATACCCTCCCTCCTCCCATATTCTCCCTACCCTTCCCCTCTCTCCTCTTATGTGCAAAAGAGCTGTTATATAGCATGCTTGAGTTTACAATGAAAAGTAACAATCTACTTTTAGTGTTACCGCCATCTTACCCAGTGGTTCTGAATCTTGGTTACTTATTAGAATCACCTGAGGAAGTTTGTTAACATAACTGGTTTCTTGGCCTTATGAACTAAAATGAAATCTTAAGCCCTCCCACCTGACTGAATGAACCCCATCTTGGCCAAGAGGACCCCAGAATACCCTAAAGCTGAGTTGCTCAGTTACATGAGAAGGGAGGGTGGACTTGCCAGTGATGCCCTGCTCTCAGAGATATCCTTTGTAACTCATTAACAGGCCTAAGGGTGTACAAGATAAAGCTTGAACCACACCTGCAGGTTCTCAATTTACCCAACAGATCTCATGAGTGTAGATCAGATGGCTTGTTGCTGATTAACAAACTTATCTTAAAAAATTCTAAGCTTTGACAAAGCTTCATTTCTTTACCCAATCACAAAGCAAAGACTTTTTAAACTCACTTATAACCTATGTCTCTACTTCAAGATGTCCTGCCTTTTGGAGCCAAACCAATGTATACCTTCCATGTATGGATTTATGACTTTATGTGTAATTCCTAGCTCCCTGAAATATATGAACGTAAAACCAAACTATAACACAAGCACAGTGAGTCCATTTCCTCAAGGCTTCTTGGGCCATGGTTTTCACACTTGACTCAGAGTAAATTACTTCAAATTATTTTACAGAGCTTGGTTTCTTTTCTATTTATAGTCTCATCTCCAGAGATTTTGATTCAATTGTTAGAGTGGGTTCTAGATTTACATGTTAGACTCATACACACAACCACCCCTCTACTCACACACTACTCTCTCCAGGCAATTTAATGATCATCCAAGATTGAGGACCTCTGCCCCAAGTAGTCTTTCCATCTCCTGTTATATTAAATACTTTCGACATGACCACAGTTTTCTTCTGACTTACATATTTATAATGTCATGTGTTGTTTTACTTTGAACTTAATTCTTGTATTTAACACCCACTTCCCCAAATTCCAACTTTATTCTTGTTCAGTGCCCATCACTGAAAGTCAACGTCATCACCAGACTCATGTGAAAAACCTCATGATGCACCTCCCAGCTCACTCCACACTCAAGTTCAGTCATCAAGTTCTGTTGCTTTTACTTTCAAGAAACTTATCTCCAGTCTTTCCACTATCAATCTCTCCACTGCCTTCTTTCTTTCTTTTTTTTTTTTCTGAGACAGAACTTCACGCTGTCACCCTGGATAGAGTCCTGTGGCATCACAGCTCACAGCAACCTCCAGGTCCTGGGCTTAAGCAATTCTCTTGCCTCGGCCTCCCAAGTAGCTGGGACTACAGGTGCCCGCCACAACGCCAGGCTATTTTTTGGTTGTAGTTGTCATTGTTGTTTGGCAGGCCTGGGCTGGATTCAAACTTGCCAGCTCTGGTGTATGTGGCTGGCGCCTTAACCGCTTGAGCTACAGGTGCTGAGCCTCTCCACTGCCTTCATGGTGCTCCAATCATCTCCCATATAAGCACTAGGGGACCAAGATGGTCTCTGACTAGCTTCCCTTCTTCCCTTCTTATTGTCTATAATCCATTCCCCACACAAAATTTGCTATGGCATCCTCTTTCTAAAGAGCTTTCAAGATCTTTTCTTTGTTCTAAGGATAAAATCTAAATTGTTTAACTTGACCTACTTCTACACACCCCTCACTTGGCCTGCTTCCATCTCCACTGACCTCCTTTCCTTTTTTTGTTCTTAGTCCTCCTTAAATCTCTGGTTTCCTGAAACACTTTCATGTAGGATCATTGCTAATTCTGCCTGAATTGCCCACTTTCACATCCTCCCCCCGACCCCCCCATCGCCTAATCCCCTACATTGCTTTCCTGACGAAATTCCATTAACCCTTTAGAACTTAAGGTAACTGTTACCTTTGATTTAAGTTAGATTCACTTAAGAAGTCCTCTAACACTCTATATTTTTCCTTCAAAGTATTCCCAACAACTGCAATAAAATATCTCTCCAGATTTATATACTTGAATTTCCCAAAAGAATATAAGGTCCATGAGGTCAGAGATTAGGTCTGCTTTGAGAGTGCTAGATATCCACCTTCTAGCACAGTGTAGGTCTCTTAGTAATCAAATAGTAAATATTTGTTGAATGAATGATTAAAATGGGAAGTTTTTGTTTCCATGGTATTAATATCCATGGGATTTGCCTAATTCTGGAAGACTGATATGCATACATGATTTGCAATTTTGCTCTTCTCATTACAGAGGAGCTAAGGATGAGAAAAATCAAGATTACAAGGGTTTTGGGATAGAATCCTAACTGGGAAAACACAGCATTGACAGCATTTCCCTTTTACACAATCTATGTTTTATAGATTGCCTTCCTCAGTGAAAGAAAGAATGCACTTGTTTGCCCAAGAAGTCCTGGGTGATTGAAGCAGCAGTGTTATTCTAAAGCAGAGATTTGGCTTGTAGGGAGTGAGGTAGATCTAGAGGCATCAGCAATATGAGTGATGTGGCAGCTGAGAGCAGCACCTGAGTCACCCTCTGACACTAATGAAATCAGACTTCCAATCACCCACATATCTCAGTGATTCTGTCCCCTGGTCCAGTAATATCAAAAAAACTCTCTTCATGGGGACCTATACAGTCCAGAATCATCTTTACCTTTTACCACATGGACATTTCTCCAGTATTATATGAGGTATTACAGTTTCTATTATATTTAATTTAAATTTATATTTCTATTTAGTTGAATCATTTCTGTCCCAGAGGCTACTCACAGAAATCTAAAATGCTTCTGTCAGTCTTACTATGGCCCAAGGATATGTGCCAGATATTAAAAACATCAAAGAATAATCTACTCTTTCTAAATGCCTTTCTAAATCATCTAAGCCCCCATTAAAAAAAATCTACTTTTTGATGGGCAATCAATAAATATTAATTTGATCATAGCACTCAGAACTATGAAAGAAGATAGCACAGATATCATCTTCTGTATTCTTGGAAATTGTCAGCAGTTTGGCATCAATAAAATTAACTGGGCTCTAGAATGTACCAAGGAAATTTCTGAGGACATCTGAGGGAATCATCCAGCAGATGTACTCATGATAATCATACATCTGAAATCATAAGCTCAGTCACCTTCACAAGAAGCTGCACATTTCAAGTAGTTAGCATCTCTAGTCAGCAAATTTGCACAGGAAATCTCAAGAATCAACCAATAGATTCATCCACAGTTTAGAGACAAACTTCTGGTTCCAGAGATCACTGGACAATGAGACTTAGGTCAGGAGGTACCTGAGGGCTCCAAGTCCCATAGTAGTCCAGCATTTTCCCCTTAAGGTCCCCAAGTGTCTCAGTATTTCATGTTACTGTAAAGGAATACCTGGGGCTAGGTAATTTATAAAGAATAAAGGTTTATTTGGCTCATAGTTCTGCAGGCTGTACAGGTTTGGTGCCAGTATCTACATCTGGTGAGGGCCCTGGGCTGCTTCACTTCTGGCAGAAGAGGAAGGCGAGATGGTGTATACAGAGATCGCATGATAAGAAAGGAAGCAAGGGATGGGGAGAGGTGCCAGGCTCATTTTAACAACCAGCTCTTATAGGAACTAAGAAAGTGAGAACTCCCTCATTGTACTCCCTAGGGAAGAGATTAATCTATTTATGAAGGATCTGCCCCCATGACCCAAACACCTTTTATCCAGGCTCACCTTCAACATTGGTGGATCAAACTTCCATATGAAATTTGAAAGGGACAAACATTCCAACTATATATACCACGATGAGCAATCTAAATCTCTTGACTTAACTTTCTGAGGTATCCCTGCAGATGAACAAATAAAAGTAAAAAGGTATACAGTTCTCAACAAAAATGAAAATTTATTTTCCTTTTTTTATTAAGTATGGGGAAAGATTATTTCCCATTTTTAAAGCCATTGTCTTATTAACTTCCATCAGTGTGTACATGACAAATAGCCCATTATTACAACATAAATCTTTGTTCATTATTAAGAGAATATCATCTTAATATTATTAATAACTAATACATAGTGAGTGCTTACTATGTACCTGGCAATATGCTAAGCATATTATACACATTATCTTATCTAAATGTGTTTACAATTTTGTAAGAGGCCTAGTGTCTTTGTTTATTTTGCTATAACAAAATAGCAAGACTGGGTAATAGAAATTTATTTAAAATAATTTATTTATTTATTTAAATTTCTGGGTAGCAGAAATTTATTTCTCATACTTCTAGAGGCTAGAAATTCCAAGATCAAAGTACTAGTAGATTCAGTGTCTGGTGAGAGCTGCTCTTTGCTTCCGAGATGGTGTCTTGTTGCTGCATCCTCAGTAGAGGACAGTCCTCACTTGGCAGAAGGGATGGATGGGGCAAACGCCTCTCCCTCAAATCCTTACATAAGCCATTAACCTATTCATAAGATCAGAACCCTATGGCTTACCACCTAAACACCCTACCTCTGAATACTGTTGCATTGGGAATTAAGTTTCAACTTGAATTTTGGAGACTTCACAAACATTAAAATCATAGCACTATGTAACTTGCATAATATTACATATGAAATTACTTATATTAGAAAATAGCTTTCATCATCTCATTCAGTTGTAACAGCAACACTGTAAAAGGTTCATTAACTTTTATAATAAACACTATAATAATATTAATAAAAAGAGGCTTGAGGGAACATTTGTAGAAAAGTTAACAATTATGGTAAAGCCCTAGGTTAATGAGGACAGAGAGTTTGTTTCAATGCAATTTGTCTGGAAAGTCACAGTTTTTAAATAGAACATACAATTAGAGATTTCTACATTAAGATGACACTAATTCATGAGTAATAACAAACAGCTATTTATACTTGCAAACATATTTTAGTTTCATTTTATTTATTTATTTGAGAGACAGAGTCTTGCTCTGTTACCCTGGCCAGAGTACAGTAACATGATCGTAGCTCACCTCAACCTTGAACTCCTAGGCTCAAGTCATCTTCCTTCCTCAGCCTTCCAAGTAGCTGGAATTAAAGGAGCTTGCTACTATACCCAGCTAATTTTTTCTGTTTTTAGTAGAGATGGGGCCTCAGCCTTGCTCAGGCTGGTCTTAAATTCCTGACCTCAAGTGATTCTCCCATTTCAGCCTCCCAGAGTGCTAGAAACCAGGCATGAGCCATTGCACTTGACCAGTTCCATTCTATTTAATTTTCAAAGTACTGGATGGGAAAATTAAGAAACAGATTCTAAATAGCAACATCTGTTTAAGAATCTATAAGACATAAGAATTCTACTAATAATGAGTTTACAAATTTCTTTTAGTTTTCTACTTAAGAAAATCAAAATCCCAGTGATAATGTATTTAAGTATATTTCAACTTAATCACACAATACAAAGAGCCAGCTGTACCTTAAAGCAATGATATTCCAAAAATAAGTTCCATCTTTAAGTTTTTTACTAAAGTGATGATAGACTTGCAAAACAAACATGTTAGAATTTGTATCTCGAAAATTATGCATTTTATTTAAGGATTGAGAGTACACTAAAGTGTGTACCTGGAAATCAGATTTTAATGACTAGCTATCTGTAAAAATTTGGGTGAGTTATTCATCTTTGCTAAACCAGCTCACTGGCTGCAAAGTCAGATTAAAAATAGCTCTGTAGGGTTCTTTGGAAAATAAAAAGAAAATTAATTTGGGGGTTATAGAGAATTAAAAATAACTACTGAAATGATGATCACGTTTGCCTAGTCATATTTACAGAAGCCTGTGTACTTATTTGATTACTATGTAATTTAATTTGGCAAATGTTTAAATTAGGACTGAGTGGCAAGATTCCCGATACTGATGCATTTTAGAATACAGTGTATTATATTGCATATTTAACAGTATTTGTTATATTCACTTGGCTCTCAAAGAAATATATGACTAATTTTGGGATGTTCACTTATTTGACATTTTATCATAATAATCTTTAGTACTTTAAAAGAAATGTTTATATAAACTTGCCTTCAGATAACCAGCAGAGCTGTTTGTGCTTCATGCCAAATTTAGAGTTCTCTGTGAGATAACTATTGTATTAATTGATGCCTTAGTTATGGTTACTATTACAAAATACCACAGACAGAGGGACTTAAGCAACAAACATTTATTTCTCACAGTTCTAGAGGCTGATAAGTTTGAAGTCAGGAGGTCAGCATTGCTGAGTTCTCCGTGGGGGCCCTCCTTCCTGGCTTGCATGGGCAGGCTTCTCCCTATGTCCCCGTGTGGTAGAAAGAGAACCATCTCTCGGGATGTTTTCTTATAAGGATACTCTTCCCATCATGACGGCCTGTAATGAATAAAACTCTTCCAGTTTTCTGTCAACTTTTTCTGCCAAAGGTGGCTGAGCTCTGCTTCTGGTACAGGAAAGTCCAACTTATATCAACGTGGATACTGAACAACATAAAATTATAAGCAGTCACTACAGAGCCCCAACACCATGGCCTCATCTAAACTGAATCACCTCCCAAGCTCCCACTTCCAGATACCATCTAACTGGGAGTTCAGGCTCCAAAATACAAATTTGGTGGTGGTGGTGGGGGCACAAACACTCAGTTTATAATGTTAGCCTAGGGCTGCTATGACAAAGTACCACAAACTGAGTGACTTAAAGAACAGAAATGTATTTTCTCCCAGTTGCAGAGGCCGGAAATCTGAAATCAATGTATTAGCAGAATTGGTTCCTGCTGAGGACCAGCAGAGCAGCTGTTCCATGAGACGCTCAGCTGCTGGTGGTTTGCTGGCACCCTTTGGAGTCCCTTGGCTTCAGCTGCATCATCCCAACTCTGCCCCCATCAGCACATGCTGTTCTCTGTGCATGCCCGGGTCCGAATTGTCCCTTTTTATAAGGACACTGATTATATTGTAGTAGAAGCCCACTCTGCTCCATTATGACTTCATCTTAACTAATTACATCTGCAATGACCCTATTTCCAAACAAGTTTGCATTCCTAAGGTGTTGAGGGTTAGAACCCAAGGTATGAATTTGAGCAGGACACAATTCAACCCACACCACATAGTTGCTCTTAATATCTAAAAAAATTAGATAAGGGTCTGAAGCGTTATTTAGCTCTTTAGGCTATATTATTTTTCATATTATTATGAAGTATTATTTATATTAATATTCCATCTAAGTTTTTTCACTTGCTATCTTTCTTTTGTGAGAAGTATCGGTAATATTGAAATAAAATTTCGAGTTTGCAAAAGGAACATTCATTTGCAAAAAGGAACTGAATCCTGTGTGTCACCTGAAAACACTGCCAATTCAAATTAGCAATTTGCTGAGTTTCCTGCTATGATACTTCCAGTGTTAAAAACTGATTTCTAAATTAGCTATTCAAAAGCATTTAATTTTGCATAAACCAGCTTTCACTAAGAACCTTAATTAAAAGTCACTACTCAATTATTTATGTACCACTCAGGGTATTCAAATGATTTAGACAGAACTAGCAAGTAACATTGTACAGACTGGGGCCCATTGGCATGTAGTAACTCAGGGTAAATTCAGAATTCTATTATGGCTTTATTTCTTTGGGTTTGTATTCATTACCCTGTAGAGAAAGCTGCTAGCTAATGCAGTCTCCAATTAATGCAGTCTCCAATGAGATCAAAAACCAAAAAGATGCTAAAAGTATTCTGAATACTCAAATGTCCAGAGAAATAAGAAACTCTATAAGCTTTACCAGCTCACAGAAGAACAATTAGGCTGATAATATAAACAGATTTTAGAGCTAAGTAATACACATAGCCAAAGAAAAAAGTCTCAATTAACTCTCCCAACTGGATAGCTGCAGCTCCTTGGCAACCAGCCAGGCTCTGAGGGTGTTGCAGCACCCTGTGTGGTGAACTCCAGCTCTGAGCAGATTTAGGGATTTAGGGATTCAAGAAGGGGAGTTTAAGGGCATATCCAAGGTCCCCTAAAACAATGAGCAACACGGGTGCCCATCACTCTCTTTGACACTTGATGGTGTTTAAGAGGTGTTCTGTCTCCTGATGATGGACTACCCAACAGTTTCAAAGGGTGACACTGCCCGTCAGGTACAAGGAACTCAGGGGTAAGTTGGAGGACTTTCATTCCTGGTATCCAAGAAGTAAGTCCAGCAGCTCCAGTGTGGTTTTGGGGGGGGACAGAGGGTGCTTGCAGCCCAGTTGCCAAGTTAGACTTAGTACAGCTCCAACCAGAAAACCTGAATCTCTAATTTTACAGACAGGGTTGTAAAAATCTTAAAGTTTTAATATCTTCAGTAGTATAGATGTTACAAATGTACAAAATGAAGTCTATTTAGATTTCTCTACACTCAGTTTTGAGACACTTGAAAAATAGTTTTAATTTTTTTAGTCCCTTTGAAGATGGCAGATGCTGACCAAAACAATGATTAATTAAAACTTTATTATTTGGTCAAGTATATCAAGAAATGCTAAATCACTAATCATTAGGGAAGTGCAAATAAAACCACAATGAGATATCATCTCATACCCATCAAAACAAAGAAAAAAGAAAAAGAAATTACAAGTACTGACACTCCTGTAGATAAATCAGAACCTTTGTGCACCATTGGTAGGGATGTAAAAGAATGACACCGCTGTGGAATGCATGGTAGTTCCTCCAAAAACTAAAAATGTACTATCATACAATCTAGCAATTCTACCTCTAGGTATATATCTGAGAGAATTGAAAGCCAGGTCTTGAAGAGATATTGGTACACCCATGTTTACAGCAGCATTATTCATAATAGCAAAACATAGAAGTAACTCAAATTTCCACTGACAGGGGAATGGACAAACAAATTGTAGCATATACATTCAACACAGCGGTCTAAAAAGGAAGAAAATTCTGATCCACGTGACAACACGAATGAACCTTGAGGTCATTTTGCTAAGTGAAATAAACCAGTCGCGAAAAGACAAATGTACGATTCCATGCATATGAGATATCTACGGTAGTCAAAATTCATAGAAATAGGAAGTAGCATGGTGGTTGCCAAGGGCTGAGAGGAGAGGGAAATGGTATTGTGTAATGGGTGTCTTAGTCTGGGCGGCTATGACAAAGTACCATAGACTGAGTGGCTTATTATCATCAACAGTAATTTATTTATCACTGACACGGGAAGTCTGAGATTAGGGTCAGGTTCTTAGTCTTCAGCTGACTAGAGGACCCTCACTATCAACTTCTCCCAACTTACATGGGGTAAAGAAGGCTAGCAAGCTCTCTGCGTCTCTTTAACAAGGGCTTCACCCTCACCAGGGTTGAAATTTCCCAGTGTGAAATTTCACACATCAATTTGGGGAAGACACAAACATTCAGGCCACGGTAATGGGTAGAGAGTTTTAGTTTGGGAAGATGAAAAAGGGAAGAGATAGTTACACAATAATGTGAATATACTTAAAACTACTGAGCTGCACATTTAGAAATATGTAAGATGGTACATTTTACATTACATATGCCTTTACCATAATAATAAAGTGTGTTATTCAGACTTTCTCAAAATTTCCAAAGCGTGTAATAAATTCATCTTTCAAAATAGAGTATGCTTTGGGTTTTCTCTTCATTCACGACCAATGGTTTGCTCAGGTTTGCTGAAGTGTCATTGCCATAAAATCCATGTTGCAATGAAATATTTTGCATTACTTTGAAATATCTGATATTTTAAAAATTTGTATGGATAGATTTGAAATCCATTTGTATTCTCACAGATATTTCAAAATTACACTCTTTAAATGAAAAGACCTTCGATTTTTAAAATATAATTTCAAATGTATATTCTTCAATGGTCATAAGAATGAAGTTTTTCAATTTTAATTAGGAAAATTTCAAACCTATGAAAAAGAAGAGAGTTGCTGGAACAACTGGATATCCACATGCGAGATACAAATGAAGACTATTGAAAAGAGTTGATAGCCGGGCGCGGTGGCTCACACCTATAATCCCAGTACTTGGGAAGCCAAGGCAGGTGGATTGCCTGAGCCTACAAGTTTGAGATCAGCCTGAGCCAGACCAAGAACTTGTCTCTAAAAATAGCTGGGCATTCTGGCAGGTGCCTGTAGTCCTAGCTACTTGGGAGGCTGAGGCAAGAGAATCGATTAAGCCCAAGAGTTTGAGGATGCTGTGAGCTATAATGCCACAGCACTCTACCCAGGGTGACAGAGTAAGACTCTATCTAAAAAAAAAAAAACAAACCAAAAAATCTGTTTTAAAAATCAGCAAAGTTGTTTCTTACAAATAAACTATTACAAATAAGAAGGCTATGAGACACTATTAATTTAAATGACTAACCTTTTCTTTTTATAATTGGCTGAGTTGTTTACAACAGGATCAATGATGTTATAATCAATAATGATTGCCAGGCTAGTGAGGAAATTTAACCACCTAATTTTTTTTTTCTTTGAGACAGAGTCTTACTATGTCACCCTCGGTAGAGTGCCATGCATCACAGCTCATAACAACCTCAAGCTCTTGGGCTTAAGCGATTCTCTTGCCTCAGCCTCCCAAGTAGCTGGGACTATAGGTGCCTGCCACAATGTCTGGCTATTTTTTGTTTCAGTTGTTTAGTTGGCCTGGGCTGGGTTCAAACCCACCACCCTTGGTATATATGGCTAGCACTGTAACCACTGTGCTACAGGCATGGAGCCTGTTTACAACTTTAAATGACAAATAAGTCTCCAAAACAAATATCACAAACCACAAAACAAAATGGTTCTAAAGTCAATAGTTCTCAGAGCATAACTAATAAAAACAAAACTAAATATAAACATAAAAAAATAAAAATTGAAATTAAAGACAAGTTCTCTTCTCCTTTTTGTTAACAGACTAAGATATTCAATCTTCAGATGATAAGGGACAGACTAAATATAGATTTATGCCAGGCATGTTAGTTCATGCCCATGAGCCCAGCACTTTGGCAGGCTGAAGTGGAAGGATTGCTTGAGGCAGGAGGTTGAGGCCAACCTGGGTAACATAGAAAGACTCTGTCTCCATGAAAAGTTTTTAAAAAATTGTCTGAGTGTGGTGGTGTGCGCCTGTAGTCCCAGCTACTCACTTGAGCCTGGGAGATGGAGGCTGCCATGAGTTATGATCACACCACTGTACTCCAGACTGGGCTACAGAGACACCCTAAACCAGTCAATCTACATTTAACTTACTTTCTAAGGTAAATAAATCTTTAATATTCTTTATTTTTTATCTTTTTCCCTTTTCTAAGAACATAGTAATAACTAACCTAGTGCTTTGCATTCTTTGTTTCAGCACCTTTTCATTCCTTCCAGGTTTTTCTTTTGGAAAACTTTGTCTAGTGACTTTCATTCCTTTAATTTAATCAAAGTCTAATTAAAGTATCTGGGACTTATAATTTCTTTTCCATTATTCATAGTGAATGAGCATTATAATAAAGTTTCTTTTTATCCTGATTAGCACTTTGACAATTCTTCCAGATTGAATAATGACCACCAAACATGTTCTTGTCCCTAATCTCTGGAACCTGGGAATATGCTACATTACATGGCAAAGGAGTTTTGCAGATGTGATTAAGGATCTTGAGGTGGGGAGAATATCCTTGATTATCAGATGGGTCCCCTGTAATCCCTCTGATAGGATGAGGGATTGTCCTATCAGAGTAGGCTCTGTGACACGAGAAGCAGAGGCTGTACTGCTGGCTTTGAAGATGGGGCCACCAGCCAAGGAATGTGGGCAACCTCTAGAAGCTGAAAAGAGAAAGGATGTGGATGCTTCCCTAGAATATCCAGAAGGAATCCAGCTCTGCCTGCTGTAAATAATACATTTGTGAGGTTTTAAGTCTTTTACAATGATCTGTTGCACTGCCACTGAGAAACTAACATTGCAATAGTATGTAATCAGCTGTCACTCATCCCCTTTGTGGGATCCACATATGTAGCCTGTGGTGTTGCTCTTAGGTGTGTGTTTGTGCAGCCAGTGCTGCTCAGGCCTGTGTCTCTGCTGATCTGGAAGGTCACTGAAGCCTCGTGTGAACTGTGTTGCTTAAGCTGCCTTATGACAAACAGCATAGACTCTCCTACTTGTGGCTAATGAAGATACAGGTTAGAAAGCTTATTGACATGAACAAAAAGGCTAAAAAATTAATTTTAAGTACAATTATAATTTAGAAGAAAATTTGAAGAAACACTAACACCTAAATCCAAGTAGAGACTCCAATCAGATAAAATGTTAACTGCTCCTCACTACTGAATCTAATTTGGGTTTCCTATAAATCTGAGTACAATTAACTCATTCTAAATATTATTTGAGGGGATGCCTGTAGCTCAGTGGTTAGGACACTGGCCACATGCGCCAGTGCTGTTGGGTTCAAACACAGCATGGGCCTGCTAAACGAAACAAAACAACAAAATAGCCAGTTGTTGTGGTGGATGCCGGTTGTCCCAGCTACTTGGGAGGCTGAGGCAAGAGAATCGCTTGAGCCCAAGAGTTGGAAGTTGCTGTGAGCTATGATACAACGACACTCTAACAAGGGTGACAAAATGAGACTCTGTCTGAATAAAAAAAAAAAGATAAAATAAATAAACATTACTTGAAATAAGTCTAGAACCATCACAGCAAATTGGCATAAGAAATGTTTCCCAAACTGTATTACATTTATTTTCTTTAATTAAATATTGATCTTTGAGGTTTTTTTCTGATTATCCTCTCACTTACTTGGTTCAGAGCCCAGATTATCTCTGGCTTGCTTCTGCTTCCATGTAGAAAAAAGAACATTATTACATCTCCCTATATTCTCCCTATATTCATGGATTTGGTCCATGCTTTCTCACCCTTCCTTAATTTACCTTCTGAAGTTATAAACTCAGGGCTGTTCTACTGTTTGCCCTTCAGCATGTTCTGCTAAAATCCTGCTGAAGGATAGCTTGAGGAAGATCAAATCGAAAAAGGACAAGCCATGAAGTTAAACTTAGTTTACTCTGAGTATTGCGATCCTTGGAGTTTGTCACCTCTGACCATTCCAATTAAATTGCAAAACTGAGATCTTTAGCTTTGTTTTTCTACTTTTTAAGTTAATTTTCAGTGTTAAAAAGGGGAAGGAAAAAAATGCATCCTAAGGAGACACTATTAGACCATATTTCTTAATTGGCTATTGTGTTAGACAACTCAAATTTATTAACTGAGTTACGTTTTGCTCTCCTCTTCATTTTTCCATTGTGGGACTATGTCTGAAGGAAGAACAACCCCCAGGGACTCTAATGGACTCTCTTCCTTTAACAAAGGAAAAAAACATTAAAATTGTAATAATCAATATGTACCAATAATGAAAGATGAATACAAGTCATGTTGAGCACCTCTCGTAATTGCAGAAGTCAAACGTAACTCAAGTATTACAAATTTAATACACTTCTTTTCCTTTCTTAAAATGTATATACATTTTTTCTTTTTTGGCACTCTCTGTATTTCATGTGGTAGGCAGGCTGTGCAGCTGTAACTACCTTCCACGGCTTACCTTTGGCAAGCTCGCACCAGCTGGGCACTGTTTGTTTTTCTCAGAAGTGACATATTTTCTTCATGTGTGAGCATGGATTTTCATGGATGCTCAGATTTTTAGCATATTTTGCAGTCTTATCTTCAATGGCATCCACTGTATTGCTCACAAATTGCCATTACTCACAAATCTTTCACTATTAGACCTAGTCTTTAATTTTAGAATGATTTTAAGAAATAGAATTTTTTCCCATATCTAAAATGATGCACAACTCATAATAGCTTCTGGAGAGTTAATTTTTTTGTTTCAAATTTTGGCCATTTTATATAAAAAATGGCCAAAACTATTTAAACTATTTTTTTAACATAAGGGGGAAAAAAATGAACAAACCTTTGGTCTCTATAACAACATTAGGAATTCATATTTGGCTTAAATGATGATTATTTTTAACCATAGGATGGTAGAAGACCTTAGTAGTGGCTTTTATGAATTTCATTGAACATTAAAACATTGTAATATGTGGAATTAGTCAATCTTTAGTATAACCATCCTTTAGGGAGGGTATCATGAGAACACAGGTTGAAGGTATAGGTGGATTTTGGGGACCAGAGTCTTCTTTTTTTGGAGCTGTGAGCAAGTAAGTTGAAGGTGAGTTAACTGACTGTCAGATATATCTTTGACTATCATCTTGGCATGGTGTAGAATGTGAGTTGCTGTTTGGGTGTGGTAGAGTCAAATGCCAAGTTTATAGCAAATACGGGCTTTCCTTTGTTCCATCCTAGATCACCCTTGACTTGAAGGGGCAAATTGAACCTCACTGTAAGCCATTAACAAGAACATGATAAATTGTTTAGTTAGTGCTCCAGATGTGGAAGCTACAGATTTTTGTTCAGAGTTTTAAATGAGACAAATGTAAAGCCTCCATCTTTTTATGGCTGAATAGCATTCCACAGTATATGTATACCATAGTTTATTAATCCATTTATAGGTTGATAGGCACTGAGTTTTTAACCTGGATGGAGCTGGAGGACATTCTCCTTAGTAAAGTATCTCAAGAATGTAAAGGCAGTCTCCAATGTACTCAGTACTAACATGAAACCAGTAGACAAACACATGCATGCCCAAATAAGAGAAAAACTCAATTAAATTCAAACTGGGGGAAGTGGGGGGGGGAGGGAAGTAGGAAGGGGGTAGGGTTTGCATTCCCCTAAAATGCACAACATGAACTGCAACCAAAAAATGCAAACAATATGATAATAAAATTTAAAACCACATAATATTCATAAA
>CAUYRH010060574.1:0-65452 GCA_963574655.1 Perodicticus potto
GGCGCCTGTAGTCCCAGCTACTTGGGAGGCAGAGGCAGGAGACTCGCTTGAGCCCAGGAGTTTGAGGTTGCTGTGAGCTGTGATGCTACAGCACTCTATTCAGGGTGACAGCTTGAGGCTCTGTCTCAAAAAAAAAAAAAAAAAAAAGAATAAAATCTAATGAGTATAATTGTGATGGATGTGTTACTTACTTCAATTTAAGCATTTCACATTGTATATGTGAAGGAGTACCCTGAACCCCATAAAGGTATCAACGTACAAAGTTATGATTTAATAAAAAAACAATTAAAAAATAAAGTAAAATCTAGTCATCTCCCCTACAGAACTGATTCTCACAGTGATTTAAGAAAACATTCACTTGAATATAATGAGTTGAAATGGAAAACTCATCTACTTGGTAAATATGTTTATACTTTACCCATGGTATGCTCAGATGAATTTCAATTCTCTTTTATTTTGAAATTTCAACTAAAATGCTCTAATTGAGCATTGTGTAGAACAGAAATAGCTAAATTTTGTCTGAATGTATGGATTATCTCATCATTAGACAGATTATCTCTCACTGAAATACCTGTACTCCAGCAGATGCAAGGGAAAGAAAGAGGGTTTATATATATCGAGCTCCTAAAATACACTTATGCATTATACATTTTAAAACATTTTCTCTTCTGTTATCCCCTTACATTTTAGTAACCCTCAAGAATTCGTGTTTTGTCCACATCTCTTCTCACTCTACTACCTCCCTGCCGTCTTCACATAGTACTAGAATGACATTTTCAATGGCGACACGTCTCTGCTGAATGGCTCACTGACACCTGTACCTCAAAAGTCTAAGAACAAATTCATCAAATTCTTCCACATCTCTCCTAAACCACTCTCTTTCTTGAGGTCTATGTTTCATTTGAAAACTTTACCACTTGCCTTGTTGCCTAGGCTATAAACGTCAGAGCCGTTCTTTATTTCTCTCCTTATTTTACCCTACAATGAGCAGGGCACCCTTTTTTGTACATTTTTACCTCCTAATTATCACTCAAATTCATTCCCTCCTCTTCATGCTTATTGATACTACCATTATTTAGGCCTCCAACACCACGTGCTATTGTACAAACCTCTAATTGCAACACCTACCTTCAGACACTACTATTTGAATATATTTTCTATACTTCTGCCTAAGATCTGTCTAAACAATGATCATATGAATATTATTCCCTTGCATGAATTATCTCAGTGGAACCAAACAGGACATCCAAAGGCCTCCGTACCTTCCAAGCTTCACCACCTATGAGTTTTCTACAAGCACTCCATGATGCAGGAATATGAGATAACTCAATTCTCTTATCAAACCATTTTCTTTCATATCTACATGTATTTACTTTTCAAATTCATCCTTATTCTCCAAGAACTGGATCAATACCCTCCTCTCTGTGAAGACGTTTTGTCATTGAAATGCTCTGCCATTTCTGGAGCAATTATTCTTTCCTTCCTCAATGTTAATAGAGCATATAACACATACCTCAAAGATACAAAAAGGTACTGCTAGAATTGGCAGCAATGTATACCTCTTTTAGGTATAAAAAATGCTGCAAATGATAAAATGAATACGTATCTGTAGATTTTTCAGTATACAGGAATTAGCAATCCCATCATAGGAAGAATATGCAGATCCTTGTTTACATGGTCTATGGTAGGACTGTTTGGCCTTTGTTTCTCATAAATGTTTCACGTATTATTTCTATGGATTTCACTCACTGACAACTTCAGATCTGAATGCATTGTTTGAGTTTGGGTTCCTAACCCCACAGAAATAATCAGGTACAGAAAATGACTGGTAGAAAAAAAAACAATGAATCCTTCTCTCATCACCACAGAAGATTAGAATGATTAAGCTGCCCATAGCTGTTCTTCTCTGAGAAAATTTTTGTATTGTTCTTTTTTAATTTTTTTAAGCTCAAAATAATATCAGGGCATAAATGTTTAGGTCACACAGTTTTCAATTATAAGATAAGGTTCAAGTTGTAGTTGAGCCCTTCAATCAGGGGCATGCTGAATACCCTCACTGTGTGCATATTAGGTGCGAACCTGTCAAATGCCCTTCCTCCTCCTGTTAATAGCCCTCCCCTCTCCTACCTTTCCTTCCCTCCTGCTAGACTATATTTGTGTTCCTTCATTTGTGTGGGCTTGTAGTTGTCTATATATTGGTTTCATACTAGTATTGAGTATATTGGATTTTATTTTTCCATTCTTGAGCTGCTTTACTAAGAAGAAGGTGTTTCAACTCTATCCAGGTACACATAAAAGATGTAAAATCTCCATCTTTTCTTATGGTGTGTATGGATGGATGGATGGATAGATAGATAGATAGATAAATAGATAGATAGATAGATAGATAGATAGATAGATAGATAGATAGATAGATAGATAGATAGTAGTATTCTATGATATATATATGCCACAGTTTGTTAATCCATTCATGAGTTAATGGGCATTTGGGTTGCTTCCACAACTTGAAAATTGTGAATTGAGCTGCAATAAACATTCTCGTGCAAATGTCTTTGTGGTAAAATGATTTTTGTTCTTCTGAGTAGATACCTAGTGATAGAATTGTGAGATCCAATGGAAGGTCAACTTTTAGTTCTTTGAGAATTCTCCATACTTCTTTCTGTAAAGGTTGCATTAGTTCACAATCGTACCAGCAGTGTAGAAGTGTTCCCTTTTCCGCACATCCATGCCAGTATCTGCAGTTTTGGGAATTTGTGATGTGAGATAATCTCACTGGAGTTAGGTGATATCTCAGAGTGGCTTTGATTTGCATTTCTCTGCTGATTAAAGGGGATGAGCATTTCTTCATGCTTTTGTTGGCCATTCGTCTGTCATCTTTGGAGAAATTTCTGTTCATGTCTCTTGCTCACTTACAGGTATGGTAACCCATGGTCAACTTCCTTTTCCTGGCATCTTAGTTCCTCAATCTGGTCTTACAATCCTATTCTCATGCTGACACCGGCCTGACCACCAAACTTATATCTGGTTTTTCCTGAAGGAAATCTGTAAACCGCCAAAGGAACCTACCAGTGTGCTTGGAAGAGCTCCTCAGAAATTTTTATTGTTCCTATTACATGAAAGTTCATGACTTTCAGTAGCAACAGCTTTACCAACAGTTCCTCCCATTCTTCTATTCAGATCTCATAAAATGGCTCTATCAATAAAGCATCAGAGAAATCTCTTAAATTTGATGTTTTATGTAAAGCTGCATTCTAAATTAGTGGTTCCTCATCTGTGCCTTGACCTAATTAGCACCCACAGGTATCTTCTAATACCAATTGGAGACAAGAGTTTTTTATAAACAAGTTACACTGTGTGCTTTCAATGCCCTGAGTTACTTTTTAATCATTGTTTTAAAGTTTTAAAAATATGTTTAAATTCTCTTCACCCACCTTTTGATATACGGATTTCTACTACTTTTATTCTTGGATGATTCATGAATTTTCATATAATAGGAACAATAAAAATTTCTGAGCAGCTCTTACCATCATGCTTGATACAGACCATGGCTTAGGCAATTTGCCTTGGTGTCTTTCCCTTAGCCAAGTATGTATGTGTCTGTGGCATGGTTCTTGAAAGATAAACTTGGACACGAGTCCAATAATTTCTTGACTTAGATCCATTTATGAGGTTTCAGCATTGCCTAATATGTAAGATAAGGAGACCAGGAGTTAGAAGACTCAAGAAGTCATAGTGTGACCCAAGTAATTATTGTAGAATACAGACTCAATAGAGAAATAATAAATTACTAGGATCTGATGAAGCTAAAAAGCTTCTGTACCGCCAAGAACACAGTAAGAATTGCTAGCAGATAGCCCTCAGAATGGGAAAAAATATTTGCAAGTTATACCTCTGACAAGGGCTTAATAACCAAAAGAGGAGATTTAAATAAACTTTGAAGGCAAAGGGGAGAAGCCAGTTGAGTGGAAGAGGTTTAACATAACAGGGCAAGGTTGTATAAACATCAAATTAGGTAGAAAAGAATCCGAACCACTGGCACAGGGACCAGCTCTGGGGAGGAGGATGGACAGCCTTCCTATCATAAGAAGAATAACAGAATCTGAGCAGGTACCAATAGACTTACAGTGTACCTTAAAACAGAAGAGTGGAGGAGTCCTGATAGCTCTCGTATTCTCTATCGAGCAGGACAGTGCAGGCTGGGCGGGCTGGAGAGCATGTCAGGTAGGGCAGGAGGAGGGTTGCAGTGGACTCTGAGGGAGCTGGGGCCCCACAGGTGCTGATAACTGGAAGTGCTTTGGGGGAACAGACCTCAAAGCTCCCATGTGGGGTGGTCTTGCCAATGGCAACCTAGAAACTGAAGGCTTGGAAAGAAAAACAGTTTACTAACTTAAAAAAAAAAGAAAAACAAAGAAGTGAATGGACAAACGAGTACTGTCCAGGCTTGTGAGTGGAGGGGCCAGGCTGCAGCCAGGCATGAAGAAGAAAAGCTGGCTCGTTCACAGGTGGTCCCCGGCACAGAAGTCAGGACGCTGGCCGTGTTCAGCCAAGTCTGCCGCCGGCCGGCTGCCGCTCCCGTCTCCGCTGCGTGTTCTGTCTCCCCGCGTTAACCACAAACTCCGCAAACATAAGAATCATGACTTTGAATTTCTTTTGGCAGCGCTGAAGATGATATTGTGTGTTATCTATACAAGGATCTTTCAACACATATTGCTGGATGAATTTTTGGACTCTATTTACATACGTGTAAATATATATGGAGATTATACATAATGTAAAAATATACATTTTATTTTAAATTGGTGGAAGTGCATCTTGATTAATTATTTTCACTTGGTACCCAAAGCGGTACATGTGAACTGTAGATAAGAGACACAGCAATCTCTTCTGATAATTTTGCCTTTGCGTTTTGTAACATACAGCATTTTCTGATGACTTTGATAAATGAAGCAATCAAAATTAATTGGCTACCTTTTTCTTATAAGTGGCAATGTTTTAGTTTTACCTGGTGTTTTGGTGGTCTATTTTAGTCTTTTTTCTGCCTGAACAGACAGGAGTATTCATTTTTTAACATACAAGTAAAAGATCTTAATGCACAGACATTAAATGTGGAAGTGACATAATTGCTGAATTCTTGAAATTATCTCTGTAAATTTTCTCCATGGAAATTATAATCATCAACAGCGCTTCGTTATTTGAAATATTCTTATAGAGAATGCTCATGTGAAATGCAACACATACACATACAAATCCTTTAGTCATACGGATAATCATTCAGTACATCAAATTTCCCTAAAGAAAGTTTCCCCAAAAGGGGCAAAGGTGGACTATTAATCTCCATATCTCCCATCCTGATACACAGTGAGCACTAAATTGCTTAATTAAGTTTAATTCTGACAAGGTTGAGCTAAGCTTACCTTTGCATTGAAAACAAGACAATTTTCTATTAAAATTAATAACATCAGGCAAAGAAGTGTTCAGCATAGCACACAGAATGGAATGTTCTCAAATACTTGAGAGGTTGCTGTTACATCTGCTGATATAAATATTGATCCACTAATTGCCGCCATTCATTAAAAGCCATTAAAGCAAGACCCAAGGGAACCTTCCTAGGCCTCATTCACCACTAGCTGTAATACTGGAAGTTCACAGAACACCCCCCACACACCTCCACCACTCCCACCCCACTACTACCACCACCATGGACAGCGCCCAGCGACGCCACTCCCAGCGATCTGTCTTACTATTCCTCCTCTTCCTTTCCCTTCTTTTCCCTCCACATATGATTTTCTGAGTCTATAAGTCCTCCCATATTTTACAATACTCAAGAATCAAACTGTTCTTGACAAGGATGACTTTTCTCTTTGTATTTCAAACCATCAAACTGAATGATAAAAAAATACTTTGTCTGATTTATAATCTATGCTGTCATTAAGACATATTTTTATTTCTTTTAAGTAAGGGTCTTTTTGCAGGCCCAAAGGATTCCCCTTGAAGTGGGATGTCAAGTTTTAGAAACACTCTGCGTGACAGAGCAGACTGAGAAGGTGCCCACACTGCACCCTGGGGAACAGCAGTGTCCACAGCCTCTGGGACTGGAACAGCACTGACAATAACAGGAAAAATGTCACTGGGTTATCAGTCACTCCATCTTCACAAAGACACCTCCCAAACACCTTTGTCCATGGGCTCCCACAAAATGAGTCAGAGGGCAGTTCTGAGAGAGGGTGCTGCGTGGTGCTGTCACCCGGCAGCCCATCCCTGCTCAGCCCCCAGCTCCCTGCCTGCTCCATTCACACATGAAATGGAGATGGATCAAGGGAGCGAAGGGTCCTGAAGGATGTCTTTCCCCTTCAGTCTCAGTTTGCATAACTGTAAAAGGAAATAAAATTCCCTGATTCTAGAATTGTTTTGAATCCCAAATGAGACAGATTATGGAAACAGCATCATTTTTAAGCACTATGCAAATACAAACTTTGGCCTTCAATACTGAAGCTCAGTAGCTCTGATCATCTGGGGCACTATGAGACTTACTGTTTTGGGAAACCTTCGCTTAGTCCTGGGAGTTGCTGCCTTCTAAATGCTCACCCTCGGGAGAGGATGGTGGTCTCCCGTTCCTCACACAGTGGCAGATGTGTGTCCAGGGAGGCATAAAATGTGCAATACAGACTCTGGGACAAGTCAAGGAGAGAAGGGCCTTCCCCAAGGTTGTCTCTCAGTGAGCTGCTGAAACAGCCCTGAGCAAAGGACAAGGGACAAGGGTAAAGCCCTGGGAATCAGCACCTGGTGACATGGGATCAAAAGGTGAGAAGGACCTGAACACTGCTTGGTGACCTGGAAACAGAGAGATGCAAAGAACCCAGGTAGGGGACGTCTCAGGACGCGATGTCCAGAATCAGAAGGTAGGTTATGCCAGGGTGGGGGCGGGGGGCTGGGGGCTTCTGGGCGAGCTGTTCCTATGGGATACCCCCAGGGGCCTTCTGGAGCACAGAGAAGGGAGCTGTTCCCTGTAAGGACAAAGGCGGGGCCCAGGCAAGTGATCAGTATCCTGACAAGTTGATGGAAAAAAGGGAGGTAGCAGGTCGGAGTCAGAGGGCAAATCGGCTCGGTCAGAAATGGGTGCAAGCAGAGCAGGGGCTGGGAGGGCTGCCCTCTGTACCTCGGGAGGGAAGGGGTCCTGGCTGAGAGCACCGACGGAACCGCAGGAGAGAGACTCGCCGCCACCACCAGGTGTTCCCCCATGTTTGTCTCAAAGGAGACTCAGTACCTCAGTAGGTCTGAGGACGGAGGAGGGGACGCTCACTGCAACCAGCATTTCTATTTTGTCTCATGTTTTGTTTGAAACCTTCATGTGGAATTTCCATGATATTCCATAACATATCCATGTTGGTTCAATATGAAAACATGCTTTAAAGGTCTTGCCCATTACTTATGTGAATATCATTTCCCTGCCTTCTAGGACTACCGATGCCCCAGGAAGATTCTTTCATTCATATAAGTACGTATTTATTGAAAACCTCTATGCATTAGATCAATGATCTCCAATAGCTCTCCACATATGCAATTTTAAGTTCTGTAATAGCCACATTAAAAAGGTAAGAAGAAATCAATTTTAATAATACATTTGAACACAACATATCCAAAGCTATATGTCAATATGTAGTCAATACAAATAATAATGCAATGTTTTTCTTTTCTTTCATACTAATTCTTCAAGTTTCAGTGTTTACTTTCTACTTAACACCACTTCTCAACTCATATTAGCCACATTTCAAGCACCAAATAGCCTAATGTGTCTGGTACTACATCTAAATACCACATCTACCACTCTGGATACAATGTACATACTCAAAAAATGTGACTACATTCTGTTACCATATATGTTATGAAGGAAAAACATATATTTTTCAGGAAAGACCTTTTTTAAGATGCAACGTTAAGACTGTCAACTGTACAGTGAGGAGCCATCCTGCAAAGAGAATGGGAAGAACATTACAGGCAGAGCAGATGTTGTCTGTGAAGATTCTAATATTGGAAAGAGCCTGGTGCACTCAGGAAATTGAAAGAGGCAAGTGTGTCCCAAGCTGGGAGTGTAGGAAGAAGTGACACAAAATGAGGTTGGAGAGATAGGAAGGGGCCTGATTATGCAGAGCCTTTATAAAAAGTTTGAGTTTAATTTTAAATGCATTGGCAAATAGGGGGTGACACAATCTGATTTTTATTTTTTGTTAAGTATTTCTTCTATGCTAATGAGAGTGGAGACAGGGGTGGTGCTGGGAGAGAATAGTGTCTTGAAGGGTAATGGAGAAATGATCGGAACCAAGAGGAAAGGACGTGCAAGGTGTGGGGAGAAGGCGCCAAGCTGAGTTTTCTGTCTTTGTCTTTAGTAACTGAATGGATGGATAAATGGATGAATGGATGGTGGAAAAAATGACTGTGATAGAAAAACCTGATAGCTGGAGGGATGTTGAACTGGTATGATCTATATAGACCCTTCTAAACCCTATACATAGACTAATTTGTTGGATTTCCACAGCCATCTGATGAGCTAGTTTGCTATTAGTGTGACCTGCGTCTTACAGATGACAAAATTGCTGGAGTTTATAGGTAGTGAGCCGTACCGACTAGTCTGGGCTCTTTCCCTAAACTCTACTGCTAAATCAATGTAAGTGGTCGGTGAGCTCCTGTGATAAGTGGAAATTGAGTGTAGGTTGCTGCTGGTACATGGATGACTTTGGAGATCAGGAGAGTTTGGTCTGGGTGCTACCTGTGTTTGTGAGTTGGTAGCGTCCCAGGCCCCTGCTGCACATAAGTGGCCAGAGTGAGCGGTGACCATCTCCCTCTCCTCTCGTTTACCCATGAAGACACTAAAGATGCGTATTTCTCAATGGCACCCAGCAAAGGGAAGTCCAGGTGAGGGCCTGGGTCTCCTTGCACTTGTTTTCACATTCTCCTGGGGACCTTCATGTAGAGCAGATTGGGAAAAGTGTGCAAATGATTTTGAAGACTTTCCTAGATAGACCCAATTTGGCAATTACATTTTCTCAAGTCAGTCACACCTGGTGATACAAAGGATTCAGTTTCTAAAAGGATGGAGCCTAAGTACATTTCATTCTTTTTTTTTGAGAAAACTTGTGCAATGGAATTTATATTCGTATTTATTCAAGGAGAAGCATTCAGCCTGGCACTTGTTGGCTGAAAAGAATATAAAAGCCTCCAGCATCCGCCCTCCTTACTGCCACCCTAGAAACGGGCTGGCTTCCTGGCAGGGGCCCAGTCAGGCGCAGCAGGACCAGCTCTGGTCTCAAAGGGGAGGGGCTGAGACAGCCGGCCTAGGTGATAGCCCTTTCTCTGTACCTATCAGCTCTATCACCTTTGAAGGTCATTTGGTCTTGTTGAGCCACAGTTCTGTAGAAAGGGGGCATCCTTGCACTGCCAGCCTACTGCGCTGCCCCAAAGCTCAGATGACACGAGTTTGTGGCAGAGCCCCGTGAGCTGCCGAGGTTGCTGCAGGTGAATGGGTGCCCTGTGCTTCTGTGGTTGGAGCCTGGCCCCACCACGGCGGTCACCATTGTTGTCCTCTGCACCGTGGTGTCAGCAACTTCTGGGACTTCTGAATAGTAACTCAACACGCTATCCTCAGGATCTCTCTGCCGAGGGATTGATACCTCCTGCTTACGGAGGTGGGAGCTGACCTCAGGGTCCTCAGCCGGCAAGTTTCACATGCAGGGTCTGGTCCCGGCCTGCCTCTCCAGCCGGCACACACGTTTTCCACCTTCTCCCCAGAAGCAAACACTTTTGCAGGGCCGTTCCCATGCAGCCTCCTCTGGTCCTTACGTGTTCAGGTTTCAGCTGGTCTGCAGGGACTGGGCCAGCCCATGGGAAGACCATCGGTCCCTGCTGCTTCATGGTCCTGGGGCCCTCCCTGAATCAGTGCCCCGTGTGGAGGCTGCAGGGATGTTTACTCATACGGCCTCCTGCCAGGTTTCAAGGATGCTCACCTGCAGAGCCTCCTGCCAGGCTTCAGAGAAGGCTGTCTCCTCTCTGCCCTCCAGAGTGTGTCCCCTTGAGCTTGAACCCACCCAGACTGCAGGGGGAGAGCGATTACTCTGAGAGCCACCTGAGAGTCTCAGCAATGGCTCCTTCTGTATCTGGTTTCCCGCTAGCCCCTTTGCAAGGCAGGACAGGGTGACACAGACTGGGCCTGTCCCCACCCTCCTAGTGCTCTTCCTCCAACATGTGGATGGAGCACAGGATTTTTTACCGCCCTCCAGCACCTCCATTCATTTCTTCCTGCTCCACACACATCTGCAGAGGAGGGAAGAGAGAGAGCTAAGTCCATTTTCCACAAAAAAGGGCAGAAAATCATTGCCTGCTGAGCAGTGGCCGTGGGCTCAGACTGACTAGGAAGTACTCAGAGTTGTTAACTAGCCAGATATGTCACCTGGGAAAGTCAGTGAGTTCTCAGTTCCTTCCTCTGTAACAGGAGGAATAGTGGCACCTGCTTTGTGGGGCGTCGTAAGGGAAAGATGAGGAAATGGTGGCCGTTGCATTTGAACCACACTTAGTCACTTTCATTAATCCTCTCCTCACTTACCAGACAAAAAGGAAGCTGCCAGAAATGAAAGGCCTGTGGAAGCCCAGGGTCCTAGGAGGTGGCAGCGCGGGGACAGGTCCAGGTCTTCCTGTGTGGACCTTCTCCTGTGAGGCCACATTTCTGTCTTCTAGGACCTGCAGAATCAGGCAGTTGGTTAAGAGGAAGGGTGATATTTGTACCTCGGGCCCACTAACCTTTCACTTGTATCCGAGTCTCCCCCAGCGTCCCCTTTCCACGTTAGCCCCAGTGCCCAGTCCCTGGGCTGTTCCCGTGCTCCCTGCTGCCTTCCCGCTCCCCACGCTGTGCCCTGCTCTGAGTCTCAAGGTCAGGCACGTTCGATGTGGCAGCCTTGGGTGCAAAGTGCTGCTGAGATGTGTCCTTCCTGTCAATGCTGCAGCCAGCGAGCCAGAGAGGGGGGTTCGCGCGGACACTGCCCTTCAACAGGCGCCCCTACAGCTTTGGGCTGGGCTCCTGCGTATACGAGGCTGTGTGTGACCAGTCAGCCCCACGGGGAGGGTTGTGAGTCGGAATGTGTCTGCCAGGCACAGAACGTTCACTCAAATACATTGGTCTTCCTCAGACACCTGTTCGTGAAGATAAACCGAGAACCATGTTAATTTTTGTAAAGGATAGTTTCTACTTTCAAAGGCTATGGCTCAAAAGGTGTCAGCAGCACCCTTCTCCCTTCTGGCTTCCTTTGAAGATGTGACCTTGCCAGCTGGTGTCTGGAGGTCGCTTCTTCCCAACCCTGTTTGTCTGCCGTGGAGATCACCTGACCCATCAGGGAAAGCCACCCTCTTCTCAAAGTCTCTGCTTCACTCTCTCGCGTTCACTCACCTTTCACTGTAATAACTTACCTTTCGGGAATTCCTAGAACATTTGTTGTCTGTGTTTGTTAGCATTTAATAAACATTCTTTTGCATTTGTTTTGTCTTTTACTCCACACTTGCCTTTCCTCTCAAAAGAGGAAGGATTCCAGGCTCTACTTGCTTCCGTGTTCCTCACCAAGTCTTCCTCTTGCTGGGAAAGTAGTAGGAGCTCCGTAAACACAGTGCTGTTCCTCCTCCTCAGAGGCCACGCTGCACCTCCCACTAGACCTGGGGGCACCTTCCACTGCCTTGGGGACTCTCTGTGGACCCTCCGGTGTGGCCGTCAGCTCTGCTGGGCCTTGCTCCTGCTGACCTCCCACCCTGGCTTTTCCTCGGGCCCTTCCTTGATCTTATGTGATGGTCCCGCCTCAAGAGAGCCACTTGCAGTCCCCAGACGTCTCCAAATCCCCTGTGTCTGCAGAGTAAATCACAGGCTGCTTAGCATGGTGGAAATTCCAGGCCAGATCCCTTAGAAGCACTCACCTTTGTGCCATCTCTGAATGAATCCAACACGGAGGCTGCTGATTCCACTTCATGAATCCAGACTTTATATAAAGTCTGGAGGGGACAGTTTGTACATTAAATGACAACACTGGTTAATAAAAAACCTAGTGGCACCAACTTGTGAGTTGGTTTCTCTTTTCTCTTCTCTCAAACACAACCAGCACCTGTGGTTTAGTGGGTGTGCGGCTCTCGAGACTCCAAAGCCAAGAGGACCAACTCGGGCAGTCCCAGGGCAGCAGGGAGAGCTCAGCCTCCTTCTGGCTGCAGGCAGGTGCCACAAAGCGCAGAAAGGCGTAGGGGATGGGCGCGTCAGTCGGGACTTGTGCAGATTCTGACCCTGAAGAGAACAGGTATTAAATAACATCAAGAACTATCTGAAGTGGATTCAGAACTATGTAGGAATAAGGATGAGATTATTTAGAATTATTGATTCATTTTTTTTAACCAGATAGGTCTCTGAACTTCATTTCCCTCATTTTTTAAATGTGGATATTGATACCGAATTCATACAATCATTATGCAGAATAAATTGGATCAAGAATATATGTAACAGCCCAGAAAATGGCATCCGGTCCACTTCCAGCACACACACATCACGAGTATAACCATGTTAGCAGTTTGTGGAAGTCTCCCCACACCTGCAGCCTTAAGGAGTCACCTTTTCTGTTCTTCACTGAGATAAACTCACATGTCTTAAAATCACCATTTCATTGGTTTTTAGTGTAGCCCCAAAGTTATGCAACTACCAGCGCTGTTCAACTCCAGAACATTTTATCATCATAAGAGAAATCCCAGATCCATCAGTACTTCTCGGCCTCCCACGCCCAGCCCCTGGGAAACACTAGTCTTACCATTTCACGGATTCCAGATAAATGGCATCATGCATGGGGTGGCTTTTTGTTTCTGCCTTTCTTCACTTAGTATAATGTTTTCCAGCTTCCTCCATGTCCTGGCAGGTGTCAGCGCCTCATCTTCCTCATAGCTGAAAGATAGTTGGTCTTTCCCTTTAATCAGACCATCCTTGTTTGTCCGTCTGTTGGTTGATGGACATTAGGTTGTTCCCAGGTTTTGACTTTTATGAATAATATTTCTAAGAGCATGTGTGTACACATTTTTATGTGCAGACATATTTGCAGTTCTTTGACTGGGTCATATGGTAGTTCTATCCCTAACTTTTGAGGAACTGTCTAATTCTTTCCCAAAGTGAATGCACCAGTCTTTCAGCATCCCACTCAGCTGTGTATAAGGATTCTGTTTTCTCTGCATTTTCGCCAACACTTGTTTGCATGTCTGGAATATAGTCACTCTATTGGGTGTTAAGTATTATACCCCACTGATTTTTATTTCCCTGATGACCAACGATGTTGAGTATTATTTTTGTGTGTGTGCTTATTACCTATTTGTACATCATCTGTTACTTTTAAATTGGGTTGTCTTTTTTTTTTTTTTTTTTTTTTTTTTTTAGAGACAGAGTCACGCTTTGTCACTCTCAGCTCTCAGTAGAGTGCCCTTGCATCACAGCTCACAGCAACCTCCAACTCATGGGCTTAGGCGATTCTCTTGCCTCAGCCTCCCAAGTAGCTGGAAGTACAGGTGCATGCCACATGCCTGGCTATTTTTTTGTTACAGTTTTGCCAGGGCCGGGTTCGAACCTGTCACCCTCGGTATACGGGGCTGGCGCCTTACTCACTGAGCCACAGGTGCCACCCTGGGGTTGTCTTTTGATCATTGAGTTATGAGTGTTTCATATATTCTAGACATCAGTCTCCTGTCAGATATATGATCTGTAAATATTTTTTCCCTTTTTGTGGGTTATCTTTTTGCCTTCTCAATAGTGTCTTTTAAAGTCCAACGTTTATAATTTTGAGGAAGTCTTTTTTGTCTGATTTTCTTTTTGTTGCTTGTGATTTTGGTGTAGTTTGCTTGTCTAATCCAAGATGACGAATATTTGTATTCATATTATAGTTTCTTCTAAGAGTTTGATAATTCAGTTCTTCATAAGTCTAGTTCATACTGGGTCCAAGGTTATCCTTTTGCAGGTAGATATCTAGTTGACCCAACATCATTAGTTGACAACTAAAAGAATTAGTTGATTCTTTGACCAATGAATTGTCTTAGTATTTGTGTAGAAAGCCAATTGACCACAGAATTTATTTTAGCATTTAGAAATTGAGAAATGTTTCCATCCTCTAAATGGTGGGAAACGCAACTCAAATCTGCTCATGTATTCTCACTAAGTTTAAGTTCCTCTCAGCCCTTGTGTCTCTGATTTGTTCCTTCCACTTCTTTATCAATCACCTTGCATCTTACTTTTTAGCTATTCACTAAGGTAGACCATTGTGTTCCCTTTTTTCTTAAATTCCTACAAAGTGCTACCAGAAATGCCTCTCTCAAGGCACATTTTTATCGAATATGGGGGACACAGACAGTCCTGGGTTACGAATGAGATAGGTTCTGTACGTTTGTGCCTATGTTGACTTTTGATGTTGGTTGGAACACAGACATTTACCTATTATCTGTAACAGCCTCCGTTTGTAAGCGTGAGGCCTATATCACTCACATAGTTGCAATTCAATGACTGTAGTAGTCTCTACTCATAAGTGTGAATTGTATGTAAGTCAGATGTTTCCAAATTGGGGACTGCCTGTAGTGAGATTGGTCATATGATGGATGATAAGATGGGTAAAGAATATTATATAACATGAAGTATAGCTTGGAAAATGACGTGCATTTTAATAATTATGTGATATTAGTCTTCAGAGCCTGTTCCTCCTTACAGAGCTTGTTCTTGCTCTGTGTGAAGCACCAACACTCTGCTTCTAAGACACAAGCCCTCTTGCTATTGTTGACACGGATGATTTCAGCACCAATTATTTATCAATGGACACTAGAAGATCCTCCTAGGAGGTGATCCTGCTCCTCACGTCCTCAGGCACCCCTTCTGCCATCGCCCAGGTTGGGTGGGGGCCTCCTCCCCTGCTCTGGCACCTGTTACCTGGCAACATACGTGTCAGTTCCCTGCCAGTCTTATCACAGTCCCCATCACCATCCCCACTCCATTCACTTCCCCTATGATTAGTGCCCAGTTCTTGGCACTCTGAAAAGGGGAATTGACCAAAGATTGATAACAATTTGCTATAGCACTGTTCAAATCTTGTCTTCCTGGAGATAAAAACCACTGCATAACAAACACCAGTTGTTGAATGAATTTTATGAGAACGTTTAAGGAGCCTGTTCTGGACGAAACAAATCCTTTACTCTGTGGCTGATGATATTGGCTGATGAAGCTGCTGCTCGGAGTCTCACAAAAACCCTCACTGGTTCTGCTCCCTCTACCATGACATTGGGGTATTTGGTCACTCCAGAAGCCCTTGCCAAAGGTGGGAGATTTAGACCAGGCATCCTCAAACTTTCTAAACAGGGGGCCAATTCACTGTCCCTCAGACCGTTGGAGGGCGAGGGCCAGACTATAGTTTAAAAAAAAAAAACTATGAACAAATTCCTATGCACACTGCACATATCTTATTTTGAAGTAAAAACAAAACGGAAATAAATACAATTCACACCAACTCATGTGGCCCGCGGGCCGTAGTTTGAAGACCCCTTATTTAGACGGTGACAATGCCACACGGTTTTTACATTAGATTAAAACAACTGCTAGACTTTGAGTAGAACTTGCCTTGGATTTTAACAAGAGCCACACAGGTGAACCAAAATATGATTTTAAATTCTCTCATGGTCACAGGAATAATCAAAATGTGAAATTAGTTTCCATCGTGTATTTCATTTAACCAAATGTGTCCCAAATTTTATCATTTCATCATGTATCCAAGATAAAAGTTATTAACTATCTTTTATATATTTTGTTCTAATGAATTCTTCCAAACCTGTGCTTTAATTAATTCTTTAAAACCTGGCTTGTATTTTCTACATATAGCACTATTCAGTTCAAACTAGTCACATCTCAATGCTCAATGGCCGCACGTGGCTGGAGGCTAACATACCGGACACCACAGAATAGAAGCTCCACCATATGGAGTCACTGTGGGAAACAGTGGTACAAAACCAACAGGAGTAGTTGTAGCCTTTCCAGGCCATTAGGAAGTTAGAGCCAAGGTTAGAGCCAAGTGCATTTCCACCCAGGATGGCAGCGTCTCACAGGCTTGTGTGAGGTGGTCACTTCACTGGCCTGAAGAAGTTCCATTGGTGGGGCAGTCACTCAATTCTGTGTTCAAGTTAGAAGTAACTTTTAGGAATTTATACCAAAGTGCAAAACATTGCTAAAACAAGGTTCCTTTACATATTTGCAGAATTTCCAGATAACTATTCTGTTTTCTTAAGAAGAAATTTTTGAGAGCTTCTGGCAGTTTTTATTTTTTTTTCTTCCAGCTCTTGTTGGGATTTTTTTATAGACCCTAAGTTGTTCATAATAAGCCACCCACTTTCAAATAGGTTCTCTCTGCTGCATCTGTTCCTCGCTGGTAGCAGTGAGCAAATTCGAGTTTAGAAACACTGAGAGAAATGTTAAACACTAGCATTTGGTGGCGGCAGGTGCCACGAGACCGCCGTGAATGTCAGTAGTTGCAATTGATCGGGGATTCTAGGGAAACATTCATTTGGCCTCTGCTTAAAATTCTGGGAAGGGTGGCATAATATCCTTGTGATTTCCCTTCAAGTTTCAGCTTTGGAAATATATCCCAAAAGCTGTGTGAATCTCTGCTGAAGGCCAAGACCATATTGGCTGCTTTTACTTTTTTTTTTCAAGTCTTCCCCACTCTTTTCTCTCTTTTCTCTCTTTTCTCCATGTACAGCATTTATAATTCCATTGTGTGAAATCTTATTTATTCTCTGAGATTAATTCTATTTTACTTGACTCTAGGGCTGGCTACCGAATTAAGAGCACAGACTGGGAGGCAGCCATGTCTTTCCTAACCTATCACTTAGAAAAGAGGAATGTTTCAAACTACAGATAAGAGCCAAGGACAAGGTGCTTGTCTCCACTATACACAGGCAGCCACTTGAGCTTCTCAGTAGGATGTATGATTAGGGAAGGCAAATAAAAACAGGACATGGAGTTAAATTTGAATTTCAAACAAAAATGAACAATTTTTAATATAAATATGTCCTCAAATGTTGCATAGGACATCTTATACAAAATGCATGTGTGTGTGTGCGCGCGCACGTGTGTGGGGTGTATTTTCAGTTTATCTAAAACTCAAATTTAACTGAGCATCCTTATTTTTACATTTGCTAAATCTGGCAATCTGACATAAAAGGCCAACCTAATTTTTCAAGCCTTAGTTCCCAACTCTTGATTCTAAACCCTTGACATGCCCAGCACCCTGCACATGTGGCTGCCTTTGTATACACAGTGTTTGTAACTCAAGGGTCTGTGTATCCATTCAGCTAAGACACACATGGTGAGTATCTACTAACATGGGGATGTTATGCAATGTTCCTGAGATACTTCTACTTCAATAAAGGGAAACAAAACATTGCATGGGTCACAAGTAATTGTCACAAGTAACAGCCCATAATGAGGGTCAGAGAGGGCGTGGTCAGTTCTACTTGAAGATACCTAGAAAGATGTCATGCAAGAGATGACCTTGAGTGAAATCTCAAGAAAACGAGGAACTGTTCCTCACAGAATTCAGGTTGCAGTACTTTATCTACACAAGCAGCACCCCACAAAAAGGGCAAGACATGGGACATCTTGGGGTGTCTGACAAATTGCAAGTAGTTCCATGAAGCTACGTGGTCAGATCCAAAATGGGAGATGAGTTGCAAGGAATGAGAGTTGGTAGAAGGCAGAGGCCAAACCATTGAGGGCCTTTTTAGGGTTTCCACCTGGAATTCCCTTCCTCTCTTCCCTTGCTGACAGTTCCTCTTCATTTGTGAGAAAACAGCACAAAATCACGTCCTGTGCATCTTCCTAACACACCCAGCCTGACGTCATGAGGGTCTCTTCCCTCCAACCTGACCTTAACCCCAACCCTGAAGTATGAACTCCTAGTCATAGCTTCTATTCTCAATGACTCTCTTCCTTAAAGGGAGGAAGAGCCTATTTCTGTTTCTGTATTCCCAGAACCCAGCAGAAGACTCAGCAAATGTTAGGCACTTATGGAATGAAGAAATTTGAACAGCAAAATTCAAAGGAATTAAAGCATTGCTTGCTTCTCTGAAGTTCCAGAGTTTAATGTAACAGACATATTAACCACAGCAATGAGTTAGTGTTTTAGTTAGGCTGCTATATAAACATACCACAGACTAAAGTTCTTCAACAACAGAAATTTATTTTATTATCATTATGGAGGCTGGAAGTCCAAGGTCAAGGTGTTGGCTGGCTTGGTTCCCACTGAAGCCTTGTTTCTTGGCCTGGATAATGTCCATTTTTCTTGTGTGTGTGTTTTGTGTGTCTCTGTCCTAATTTCCCCTTCACATTAGGACATTACCATATTTAAGTAGGGTCCCACACATATTACCTCATTTTATCTTAATTGCCTATTTAAAGGTCTTTTCTCCAAATACAGATATATCACAAGGTACTGAGAATTAGATCTTCAACATATTAACTTTAGGGGGAAGGGCCACAATTCAGCCTAGATAAAGTGGAACAGAAAAATAATAATAAGACACAGCGCTTGCCTTCAAGTTGCTTATAATCTAGTTTGGCAACAAATTCGCAACCCACTTATGCTTTAGAAGATTTTCTGGCACTTCATAAATATTTGTAGAGGGAATGAATAATTATTAAGGACTCTGCTTCCTCATTTACAAACAGGATAATAGCATCCCTGCCACAAGAGTCATTAAAACATTAAATGAGAACAAACATATCAGTGCTTTGTGAATTGCCATGCATTATAAAATACTGCAGCAGGATATAATTTTGAAATATCAATTGCTGTTCTCCTGTTGATTTTCCCCTTGTTATTTATTTCCCACCTTTCTCTGCAGGCTGCACTGAGGTGGAAGCTAGTCTATTCCGTTAGCTGCCTCAGGCATGGAACGAAGAATGGAGCTAGTCTATTCCGTTAGCTGCCTCAGGCATGGAACGAAGAATCGGGGGCAGTGTTAGTGGAAAGATTCATAACAGACAGATTTCGATAAGAGTGTGCCAGGTATGAGGGTGCCCTATACGGCCCTCACAGAGGACCCCTAAAAGTAGAGTCTCAGGGAAGTACACAGATGATACAGAGATTTTCTTTCAGAAAAGTAAAAGCTCTGTTTTCTGTTTTCTGGATGGAGAGCAAAGAAGTTGCAAATCTCAGACTCCTCGCACGGCCTGGGGCAGGGGTGCCTGGAGCTTTCTGGTCTGAGCCTGTGGTAGGAGGACCCCGGTGGGGCTGGCTTCTGTGGGCAGGTGGGACCCAGGTGGACCCCACAGGTGCGCGGTGGAAGGTGACGAGGCACATGGTGCGGCTCCCGATCAGCAGAGAGAGGCCGACTCCGAGCAGATCCTGCAGATGGGGCTGCGGACGTCACTTCATCGTTTCAGGGGTGCTGCTGGGCTGAGTCTCGGGCCTCCAGGGTTCTGCTTGCTGAGGGAGCAGATGGCAGCAGCCAAGTCCTGCCTGGTGCCCCCTTGACCACCTCTGCGCTGCGGAGTCCCGAACTCCTGGGACTTCAACACAACCTGGGAGCCAAGAGCAGGGAACCTCTGAATTCCGGGAGATGTGCTCCTACCTGCTCTGTCCTCGGGTTCAGGTGTTAGAATGCGAGTTTTGGAGCAATTAAATCGCTCTTCCACCTGTGCTGGGGCTGTGGCAGGAGACGCAGACACCACACTATGTTAACACTGTCATCTGTCCTAACGCAGTTAATGCAGCTCACAGGACTCTGCTCCGCCGCACCCTCAGCACCAGCGCCACTGCTGTCTAGGATCTGTTTCAGGTTTTCTAAATGCGGCCTAATCACGACTCCGGCAGTTGAATGCGGCCCCTTCCGTGTGACCAGGGCCCGTGGGTGGCAGGATGTCCGTGGGCTCCCAGAGGGGGTGCCCAGAGGGAGAGCAGGAAGGTCCAAGATGGGGCTTCCCCGGAGAGTGGAAGGCGGTTCAAGACTCCGGCGAGGGCGCTCGGCAGGACCTCCCCTGCTGAGGGTGACGGAAACAGCAGGGCTCAGCATTGTCACTGCCATGCACACCCCTGGAGTCTCTTTGAAACTGTGTGTCTGGCCTGCAGTGGGGGTGGCGGTCCCTGTGCCCACGGGTCAGCTGACTGTCCCACGACCCCTCTTCAACCTGCCAGGGCCGTGGACTGCAGCGATCCTTTTGCAGGATGCAAGGAGCTCCGTCTGCTGAAGGACAGCGCGGCCTCCGTGTGGTCTGGAGCGTGTCTTTGGACAACATGTGCAAATCCCCGTCTCTGGTTTGGGTGGCTGGAGAGCAGGCAGCACTCTGGCTCAGGTGGGCTGTGCGGACTTTCTGCACTGACCTCGTCCACCACCAGGTGGATTGAGCTCCCTGCCAGGTGGCCTCCCTGTGTCCCTGTGTGTGTTTTCAGCAGGTGGCCCTGTAGCAGGGGGAGAAAGGAATTCTGTTTATGACTCTCAAAGAAGCCAAGATGACAGGGCCAAGGCTGTCAGGGACTTTGCTCTCCCTTCTGCAAGCTCCCAGGCTAGCTGCTGATTACCCGAGCTCCTGACCTGGTGACTTGTGCTCAGAGCAGGGTGGCTGGAGCATGTGGGAAGCAGGTGTTCCCCCAGGTGACACCAGGAGGGAGAGGAACAGGGTCACACAAACAGAGACAGATGGGCCCACGCTGTTGTCTGTCCCCATTCTAGACCTTCCCTCCTGCCGTGAGTAAACCCCAGAGCAGAGGGGCTCAGAAGCTCATCCCCTGGCCAGTGTGTCCACTCCCAGCTGCAGACAGGAGAGTCTGCTGTGCACCTAGGGGACCTCGTCCCTCCTGCTCCTGGGCACTGTGACCCGGGGGGCTGCTCAGGAAGCCGCCTCCCCCTTGGGCCTGTGAACACCCAGGAGTTCTCTGCGGATACACTCCAACCTCTGCTTCCTCAGCACTGCCTCTCGCCTCTGCGGTTTGGCCTCTGTCCAGGGAGAAGAAGGGACATTCCAGGGTCTTTGACAGCCTTCTCCTTGTGGCCTCCCTCCCTCTCTTGAAGGAATCACTTGCCCTTCCCTCTCTTTGAACAGCCCAGAGTATCATTTGTATCAATTCTTCCAGGACTTTTAGCCTGTGCATGCCCCTCTCCTGCCTCAGTTTGCCCACTACTCCCTTGAAAACTGCTTCTATTTTTGGCCAGATTTCTAGAGTTTGATTGCCAGGTTCTGCCTAGTTCGATTTTGCAGGTTTTTATTTTTTAAATTTGTTTGTTTCTTGTCATCTTTATTGCTATATAATTAGCATATCATACAATTCATCCATTTAAAATCTACAGTTCTATTTTATAATATAGTCCCAAAGTTGTGTAACTATCACCATTACCTCTGGTGACAGAAAATTGTCCTCACCAAAATAGAAACCTGGAATCCACTAGCAGCCACTTCTTCCTCCCCCTCGCACCTTGAGACCTCCAATCCCCTGGGGGCCTATTATGGACATTATGGTTAGATAAAATCATGTGATAAGTAGCCTTTTGTGTCTGGCTTCTTTCAGTTGGCATAATGTTTTCAAGATTCATCCATGTTGTAACATCTATCAATACTTCATTCCTTTTCATTGTATGGAAACATTTATCCATTTATCACTTGATGGACATTGGCAAACAAGTTTGTGTGAACATGTTTTTATGTCTTTTGGACATACACCAAAGAGTGAAATTATCGTGTCATATGGTAACTCTACATTTAATATATTGAGGATTGCAATTTTTAATATATTAATTTAAAAATTATACTTTCAGAACAAAAGGATTCTTTCTTTTTCTGTATGGAACTACAAGTTGGCATTTCCTGGGCAATTTAAAGAATCTTGATATTTCTGATACTGTGAACAGTGGACAGATATACCAAGTTGAACAGTTAAGTTCAAACTCACCCTAGAAAAAAGAGCTACACAACTTATCTCTGAATATCACTGCAGTCACCTTGGAAGTCAGTCCACTCGTCAAAGCAATTTTGGAACTCTTTTTCTGGAATGACCATCACCTGTCATTGCACGCAGCCTGGCAGTCAAGTTCTAGAATGAGTTCTGGAAAAGGGGCTATATGCCTTATAGCCAAATATTACTATTGTCACCAGATGACCAAGAGAAGGGCTTCGAAGGTGATTGTCATGGTATTCAGCAGTGAGATACGTAACACTTTCTCTAGGATGAGTTTTTGAACTTGAGTTTCCTATCTCATGCAAGCTGTACCTCGTCTGTGTCTCCCATCTGCCTGCGACTGAGAGCTGTGGACACCATGGTAGGGCTGAGACAATAACTCCTTCCCTCACAAAGCATAAGGGATTTGGGGGGTGTCTGGTAATTCCTGGGAAGTGTTATCCTCTTCTATAAAACAGAGAAATGATGACATCTCGCCTTCACATAGTTTTTGTCATCCTAAAATAAAGCAGTGGCATTTGTGAACGCAGTGGTGTCCTCTGATCTTTGCTGAGTACAGTCCCTGCCCTTTCAGGACAGACCGGCGTCTTCTGCATCTCCCACATCCCACGTCCTGCGCACTGGCCAAGGCTGACGTGGCAGCAGAGGGGGGGCCTGGCCTGCTCTCAGCCTGCTCTCGGCTCTTCTTCCCCGGCAGGGTCCCTGCTGGCTGTCATGGCCCTGCCTTGTTCTCTGTCCCATCCGTGTTGCCGTTGACTAGGAGACAGCTGGAGGAAACTGAAGATGACACCTGCTTTCTTCTTGAGAGGACCAGTGACCCCTGTTGCCCTAGGCTGTAGAGCTGGTCGACTTGGGACGTGTAGGAGGATTCTTAAACCACAGCAAGGATTCGGTTGAGAGAAGAGACAGCAATTTTATAGTGGGTCTAATCGGCCACGCGTGTGCAGCTGCTATGACTAAGTGTCACCACCCAGCCTTTGTGAAAACATGAGACTCACTCCATATTTTTAAAACCTGCACCCATTCCAAGCTCCCTTCTAGCTCAGCAGCAGGAACATTAAATTTAGTCCTATCTATTAAACTCAGTCCATTCCAAGAATTTTCTAGTATTTTTCTTTTGAAGTGGAGACCATATTTCCCACTTTCAAGGTGAAGGACCCAACGTGATTTGCATCTTATGCTGCTCTGAGGTCACGACAAACTTCTTAGTCCCTTAGCCCAGAGGCCAGCTGGGTCTCTGTCTCCCTAGGGCCCAGCACAGAGCTGTGCTGAGTCATATTTGAGCCTGAAGCAAAAATGTAGGCACTATTGCTGATCCTATCTTAATTCAAAATTTTGATATTTCTTCTTTTTACTTTTTCTTTGATTCTGATTTCCTGTGTTGCATTGAAATGTTTTTAATGACTTGGTTTGGACATCTCTTTAATGTATCTGAGAAGACTGAGGAACTTTGTCAACCTGATCTTTGCCCTGGTCCAGCATTCAATTAGCACTCAGTAAAGACTTTTCTTAATTAGCGAATTAAGGAAAGAAACAAAGGAGAGACGGCCTGCCATGTTTTTTTGCATCCGGGTAATCTCAGTGGACACTGCACCCGTGGTAGTCTTCAGAGCTGGGGTGCAGGATCCAGAGATGTGGGAGACACAGAAGACGCCGTCCTGCAAAGCATCCCAGCACGCAGGGGACCTGAGGGATTGCACTGGTAGAGCACAGAGGTCGGCGCTGGGAATAGGCTAGGGACTGGAATGGCCTGAAGTGCACACTTTTAGGATATGAGGAACTTTAACAATTCTGGTCCCTTGCCTGGGCATAGAGAAATGGAAAGAGCACCATGCTAATGAGGAAACGGTGACTGTTACCACCTTCTGTCATCAGGACCTGGATGCGTCCAAGCAGTAAACAGGGCATGGTCTTTGGAACCATAAATAAGTGGATAAGAATCACGACGCCACCACAGACTGTGTCATGACACAGTTTCTTGACCTCCTTGGGTCTTTATTTTCCCATAGGAACAATGATCGTCATCACACGAACCTCACAGGGGCTGGAGAGCTGTGTGGCAGGGGACAGGTTAGCACAGCACACAGGAAGGAGTGGATCTTCAGAGAGGGGTGTGCTACAGCGCTGCTGAGTGCAGGGGCCACGGAAGAACTTACGTGAATGGTGCCTGACCCTTAACCCCTCAACCAGGGGAGATCCGCCCTGACCCTTGGGACCAGCAACTGCCCAAGTTGACAGCTCTGAGTGCACGTGAACCGAGACTCTGATGTGTGATGTGCCCAGTTCAGTGCTCACAGCCTCTGGAGACACAGCTGGGGTCCGTGCCACACTGCCAAGCACCGCCACGTACTCCAATCGCAAGTACTCTCCATTCCTTGGAAGAAAAGATAACTGCAGAATATTAATATAAACTGTTATTACAGACCCCGCCAAAGTCACCTTTTTATTCTGTAGCTCATCAAAGGCTGTAAAATGAAGCCTTCCAGGAAATAGGCAGTTGAATGGCTTTGATTCGTTCCAACTGTGATTTGCAAAATTGAGATTTCGGTGCCTTTTTGGCTGTGTGTGTTTGTGTACCTGACTCTAGGTAGCAGAGAAAGTTCGGGTAGGTAGATTTGCTTCCACTTAACCCATCGTCTCTCTGTCGGCAGGGATGCAACAGGAGGGGATGAGCGAGGCTAAAGCCGAAGTAGCTTCCAATCTGTGAGTGTGGTCGGCCGGGGGATGTCCGCATCTTTGAAGGAGACTTGGCTGGGGAAAAGTTCTCCTCCCCACTCCGACCTCCCCGGCGGGCTCAGGCTCCTCCGTCCTCCCAGCCCGCCCGGCCGTGCTGCCCACTGGTGCTCTCCGGGCTGGGGACGCCGTTCTGCCAGCAGCCCCCCTCGTCTGCTGTGTGTGTGTTTGCCTTTCTGGGATGAAGTTTGTTTTTCAAGCTCTGACAGGCTGGCAAGGCAAACAAGGTTGCCATTTTTGTTTTGTTTTGTTTTTATGAGTCTGGCAATTTTTAGTCCTTTGAAAACAATCCTGGGACTCGGGAGGTTATAATTCGGGACGCCATGTGCACAGGCGCACGTTCAGAGCTTATTGTGGCTTAGGGAACGAGCCGAGGAAGGAGGTGGAAGACGCATTAATGTGGGTGATTTATAGACTGTAAGGGGACCAAGCTCCTGACAGAATTAAAAGATGAAACAGCAGAAAGGGAAGGGATTTCATGGAGTATTTTGAAAAGTTAATTTTGAAGAATATGTTTATGTCTGTATATACATATGTATATAGAATGCATAAATAAACATTGCATCTCACACACACACTTACCTCCTGCTTGTATGTCAGGCTTTTGGCAATTTCACTCCTTTGGAATCCACAGAAGTGAAGACAAAGGGTCTCTGAATGTAACAAACAGCTATCTCAAAGTTGTGCAGTAGACGCAGGAGAATCCATTCTCTGCATGTGACAAGTTCAGAAAGCAGAGGGTCAGAGAACTTCTTCAACTTGCTTCCAACAAGAAAGCTCTGAAACCACGGAGCCAAGACCACAACTCAAGTCTTGTTTCCTGGTCCAGGTTGAACGTGGAAGCCTCAGCCTCAGCGTGGTCCAGATGGGTGCAGACCCGGAGAAGCATCAGACACAGGCGAGCTCCCAGCACTGACCTCCAGGTGTGAGCAGCCGGGCCTGCGTGAAGCAGACTTACCCACAAGACAATCTCGGGATTGAATAGAGGCATCCGTGTTCTTCAAGAAGGCACACAGAGCCAGAGGTCCATTGAGAATGAAAATTAACAACCCATGTTAGGGTTCATCATTCTGTACAAAGGGACTCTGAATTTACTATATCTTTTCTTTCTCTTTTCAGACAGGATTTTTACATGACAGCATTTGGGGTAGGAAATGTATTTATTTACAGTGATTTTGATTTAGATCTCTTTATAAGTCTCATTTTTATCATTCTTTAGCTGTTTTGAACACTGGACAAGCCATATCACTTGCTTGGAATCAATGACAAGTCGTCATGTTTAGGAAAAAAACAAAGAGAATAAAAACTGTGAAAGTATATTGGTGATTCAAGAGATAAACAATAGAAGATTGCTCTTCTGATTATGAGGAAATACTACTTTTTGCAAAGTAGTGCGGGTAGCAAACTCACACCAAGCCTGCCTCTCTGGTGGTGCCTGAGGTTTTCTGAATGCTCAAATGATGGAAAGACAGATCCGAGCTCGAATGATCAGGCTACACAAGGACCCAGATTGATCTGAAATTCAGAAACTCTGCATGATAGAAGAGTCTTCAAATCATCACAGAAAAAAGTAGGCTAGTCATTATCTTTTGTTATAAGAGTGTACAGCACTTCTGGTAGCAACTGGTGTTCTAAAACTGATGTGTTAAAAAGACAGAAGAGAATAAACATGTCTGCAAGCTCTTTGAAGGCAGAGGCTGCTGTCTCCCCAACTCTTCCCCTGCACACTGGGCTTTGGCAGGGAGCTCTCCCCACGGGGAGTCTCTGTCTTCTGGATAAGCACCTTGGTAGCTAATGGGGACCGTTCTGGAGGAAGATTTATTCCTTTCCCACTTGCTTCTTCTTAACTTATTCAGCTTAATCTTTCTTTGGTATCAGTGAACGAAGAACAGACAAACTCCATCAGTCAATTTTTCAGAACCAACTGCTTAATTATTTGGTGGTAACCATTGCGAATGCTGATTAGAGAATATTAACGGCAGGGAAGAGACACGGGAAGGGTCTTTTATACTCTGGACTGTGTAGATGAAGCTACATGGCTCAGAAAACAGATGCTCCATCAAACCCACTCATTTCCCAATACAAACGCCATGCCCACGATAAAAGGGGAAAAAAATTGGACTGTAGACTGTATTTTGGAATGTGATCATGAGAAGAAGGCAGAGCGTAACATGGAGGTGCTAAATGGCAGATCTGTGATAAATATAAATATCGAATGTGTTATTTTGATATATGAGCGATAATTGGATTTTAAATTACTCAACTATAAAGAACAGAATCTATAGTGCTAGAAGTTTAGTTATGAAAATAATTATAAAAAGAGCTCTCTGGGTCTTACATATAATTTAAAAATACATATATGTGTGTGTGTGTGTGTGTGTGTGTATGTATATATATAACATTCTGAGCCTTCATTTCCCACCCCCAGACTTCCCAATAAAGTTATTGCAATAAGTTTGTGAAGCATGAAACTAAATCTCTCTTAACCTCTACCTGACAATGAAGAATGAGGATTAAACCAGAATTTCTAACCAATGGTCCTTCTGTAAATTCTCATCATGGTTGCTTTTCCCAACAGAAGCCCAACATCCCACAAGGTTGGCTTATGTGGGTTCCTGGGACCATCACAATGTTCTAAGTGGTAGAAAACATCACAGATAAAAGCATGGCATTTATTAATTCCTATTTCGCTCAATACACATCTGTTCAGTATTACTATGTACCTACATTCTGTTTTGCACTCTTCCAGTGAATTATTTTATTTATCCTTATAATAACTCTGAGGGTATGATACCAGCATTATGCCTTTTCAGACTTTAAAAAACTGACTTAAGTAATTTAAGAAATTTGCCTAACATTATCTAGCCCCTCAACAGCAAACCTGACCTTATGTGCATGGCAGTCACTCTAAACATTCAGACTGTGGGGAGTGGTCTGCTCACCTTGGGGACTGGCTCGGCCCGCGGAAATTTGACTTTTTTGTTTGAGGAGGACATCCACTTAGGTATAACCATGGGTTAATAAATGGCTGCTGGTGGGTGTTAGGATCAAGCAAATTAAGGTAAAAAGTGAAGGTGTAGAATTAAATTATTTATATCAAAACACTTCTTATGGATCTTAGAAAGCTTTGAAGACAGATAGAGGAATTCTTAACACCAAGAGGTTCAGAGTCAGGTCTTTATTTTTCCCTTTCTGGACAACTATATATATAGCTCCTCCTAAACTCTCATTAGGCCCCATTCCATGTATTACCAGTAGAACAAAAATGAATTTGAGTAAACACATCCTCTGGGATTTCATGAGCCAAAGTTAGAGCATCTTACACCCTCACTCCATTGTTATTCATCTGGTTTGCAACTATCTGGGCCTTCACAGAAGGGAAATGTTTACTTCTGGTAAGAGTAACGGAAAACAATAAATTAGCTCCACACCCCTGCATGGAAGAGCTGTATTCAGCCATCATTTTGAATAGTGGATGATGATAATGTCATGTGGGTCATTATGTTTATGTACAGATCACAAATTGGATGTAGATAAAAATTGCCATAGGTGCAAATCTGTAAAGGTTATTCAGTTCTGCACCAACGACATTGAAGATGAGAAAAGGCAAAATCGAAAGCTTTTAAATAGAACCATATAAAAACATCCAAGGATATTAGATTGATGCCAGTGTCTCACCCAAATTCTATAAAGAAGGTCTCACTCCTAGACCTAAGAGAAGAATGTGGGCACATTCCCAGAACGTGTGGCAACGTGTCACCACAGGGAATTGACCACAGGAGAAAAGTGACATTGGAGGTGGAATCCTAGTCTGTCATCTTTCCAGTGTGTTGTCTCACTTCACACATTTCCCTGTAACTTGTCATTCTGATGTCCTGGGTGAAACTGAACAACAAAAGTGAATTGAGTGGCTGCACCTATGGCTCAGGGAGCAGGGCGCCGGCCCCATATGGCAAGGGTAGTGAGTTCAAACCCTGGCCCTGGTCAAACTTCAACAACAACAACAAAAAGTGAATTGAAATATTGAGGTAATCAATTTGGTCACGTGATAAGAAACTGGGAGCAAAAGAGACCATTTCAAAGGAGGAGATTGTGTCTAACACTATGGAGGACCCAGCACCAAGTGCAGGAAAGCAAGGCTAGCACTCTGGATGGTCAGCAGAGCGGAGTCATAGTGGAGACATGTTACAGCAAAGTCAAACCAAAGTACTGGTTATTATGCATAAGATGATGATGGCGCACGAATCCACCTTGGGAGAAGCCCAGCCACTGGGAAAGAGCAGGCATTGAAATGACAGCACGAGTTCCAGTCCGTACTTTGCCACTATGTAGCCAGATGCCATGTCTCGACCTAGAATTATTGAAAGTTCTGAAAGGCAGAATGTGTGCAGAAGTCTTCTAGTGAATTTTAAGGCAAAGCACAACTGATTTTAGTATCAAAGATTTCATACCAGGTATTTTAGCTAGAACATTTCTTTTGGCTTAATACAATCCCTTTTTGTTTGTTTAGAATACACATATAAAATAAAAGTAGTGAGACACGGAAATGTTCCTAAGCTTTGAGTCATTGTCCACGTATTTTAAAGAAAAATAATTTGAAGGACAGTTATAATTCAAACTGGCAATTATCAAGTTTTGGGAGGGAAAATTTAGGTAAAGTTATCCAGTATTTTACACCAACCCATAAGTGAAGGAAGAAATGATAAGTGACAATAAAAATAAAAATAGTACAATGACAAAAAATAAAGCCTATCAGAAAGAAGATTCGTGTTTGCATTTTTCGAAAAAACGTATAGACTTAAATAATGATACTTTAAAATGAAAGTTGGGAAATCAATGAGCTAGACCTCACATCTGTGAAGTTGAGAATGAAGTACAGAATGAGAAATAAGAAAATAGAAGGAAAGACATAAAAATAAATGACCGGAATTGAATGAAAAAAGTAAAAGATACAAGAATTTTACCAATAATACTATAAACTAATCTCTAGATAACAGGACTAGAAATGCTACATCTTTATAAGACTTAATGGGCAAAAAAGAGAGAAAACATATGAAATATTAGGAATATAAAGATCACATTACAAAATAAAAGGATTAAAAACAGAACAGAATGGCTCAGTGCTTGTGGCTCAAGCGGCTAAGGCACCAGCCACATACACCTGAGCTGGAGGGTTTGAATCCAGCCCGGGACCCCAAACAACAATAACAACTACAACCAAAAAATAGCTGAGTGTTGTGGCAGGTGCCTAGTCCAAGCTAGTTGGGAGGTGGAGGCAAGAGAATCACTTGAGCCCAGGAGTTGGAGGTTGCTGTGAGCTGTGATGCCACCGCACTCTACCCAGGGTGACAGCTTGAGGCTCTGTCTCAAAAACAAAACAAAACAAAACAAAACAGAACAGAACATTTTTGTCAAACTTATATCACCAAATTTAGATAAAACTTATACAAAATGGAAAACATCCTTGAAAAAATAACTTTTCAAAACAGATTGAATAAAAATGGAGAAAGTGACCAGTTTTATAATCATCAAAGGAAGTGGATTAGCAGCTAAAATAATTTCCATGATGGAAACACCAAGCCTAGTTTTCTAAGTGATTGTTAACATGTGAGGAACAAATAATTCTAATCACAGATCAACTTCCCTAGAAAATAGAAGGGGAGAGAGCATTTCCTAACTCATTTTGGAAGGAAGGCCTAAAAGAAGTTAATACAAAAATAAAAATATTAATAGTCTATTTTATTTTTCAAGTAAAAAACCTCAAAAAGTATTCTTAAACCAAATCTAGTAATATGTAGAGACTATATAATAAATGTTAGTTTATTCTAGGAATGCATGGCTGAGTTCAATATTTAAGTACTTAAGAACTTACAAAATTAATATATTTAAGGAGAAAAACAATCCTAACATGTAGAAAATTTTCTTAACATTTACCATCTACTTAGGATGAAAATGATTAGCAAAATAAAAAAAAAGAGGGGAAAGTCCTTAATTTGTGAGGGGTTCAGGAGTAGGGTCAGCAGAGAGGAGTGTTCACAAGAGGATTGAAGGCCAGTCCAGGGATTGGAAAGGCTTTATTAGCAGAGAAAGGAGGGAAAAAGAGCAGAGTGGAGCCTGAGCAGGAGCCCGGTCAGCTTCCCACAATTTCAAGAGGCTTTTATTACCCTTTATCAGTAGGGTAGAATGTGGGAGGGGTTCCCAGAGTTACTCCCCTAATTGTCTGCCAGCCAGGGCCAGAGCAAAAGTTACTGTTCTGATGTTTCCCGAAACACTAGCCTTGAAGCATTCCAGGGGGTGAGGAGGGGTTGCTGTGATAATGCAGTTTGGTTTCTGGCCTGCTTTTTTTTCTCACCAGCTATTTTCCCAAATGGCTGTACCCCCAAAGGGTCTTGAGGATTTCTTTCCCACATTACGTTCCTACTCTAAGTAGGACAAGATTAAATAATTGCCCCCAAACACAGAAAAGATATACGCCATCACATGTCTATGCAATATTACACTAAATATTCTAGCCAGAGAAGTAAGACAAGAAAAAATATTTTTGGACCGGAAAGTCAAAAATAAACCTATCCTTATTTGCTGATGCTATAATTTTCTATAAGGAACACACAGAATTGTTTGCGTATCAATCATTTGCATTATTACTAGAAGTTAGCAAGGTCAGTGAATTGAAGATCATTATATAAGCGCCGATTGTACTTACCCACCACAGTAACAAGCTCAGAAAGCTGAAAGACAAAATAAATTCATTTTTTTCATGAAAACAATTGCTGAAGTATTGGAAAATATTGGAAAAAGGGGTTACATCAACGGACAGCTCATTCCAAACGCGTGGGAATACTACATTGTAAAGATGGTATCTGTGCAGAAATATGCAAATGGCGAGTGGAACAGAACACAGAGCAAACGCAGAAGCAATTCCATAGTCAAAAAATTTCCAAGAAATGAAATGAGGAGCATTGTGTAAGTGTGTGGAAAAATAAAAGCAGTTTTCTACATCACAGTGTACACAACACTAAGCCCCATATGGCTTAAGGCTTATATGAGAATGGAAAGAAACCTCTTCATATCTGTGTGTTTGCACACAGCACCCTCAGCCTGCTGAGGTCACGGGGCACCACAGCCTGCACATGAAGAGGAAGGTCCAGGAGTGTCCCAAGAAACTGGAAACAACCCTTATGTCTGTTGAAAGAGCATGGACAATGTTTAGCAAAGAAAAAAGTGTATGTGGCTGCAAATCCCCAGGTACTTCAGGAAAGGAAAGATAAATGAATTGCAGGCATACCCATTAATAGGAGAACATGTAAAGAAAGAAATCAGGTTGTGAAGAATAAATACTGCGAGATTCCAGTTCTGTAAGTTTCTAAAATCAAATATAATGTTTTGAGTGTCATGCTGACATGAGATAAGCCCTTCTTAGTCTAAACGGGGAGGGATTCTGGACACACAGCTGAGGAAGGAGTGGCCCTGAGCAGGGCACAGCTGAATTCAGGGATCTTGATGCCATTCTCATCCTCTGAAGAACACGTGCAGGGGAATTCATTTCAATACTCTTCTCCAGGAATCTTCCTGGTTCGATAATAAAGTCCATGAACTTGCCACCATGCCTGTATAAGCAGCTCGGTAAGGTTTTGTAACCTTTGCATACCAGGGTCTCACAGTCATATGTCAAAGTGTGGCTATGTCTTGCTGAGTGGTATTTGTTATTGCTGTTGTGTGCTTTTGTGTCCTGTTGTGAGAATGTTGGAACTTGAATTAGAGCAATCAGCAAGCACTAAGTTTCTTATTAAATGTGGCAAGAGTGGAAGAGAAATCAGGGACAAGTTAGTCCAAGTTTATGGGGATAATGCCATGAAGAAAATGGCAGGGTACAAACGGATTGAGTGGTTTTCTGAGGGAACAGACAGCGTTACTGATGAGGAGAGGTCAGGACAGCCATAAATGAGTAGAACTAACAAAAACGTTACAAAAATTCATTGAGTTGTGTGACGAAGTCATCAGTTGACTATAAGAAGCGTAGAAGACCAAGTATGAAGAATAGAAGACCGAGTAAACATGGATAGAGAGACAGTTAGGGAGCTCTTAATGGAAAATCTTGGCATGAGACAGGTGTGGCTCTTGCATCAGGACCGTGCACCTTGCACCATCTCACGGTGCACTGATGGGGAGGGAAATTTTAGACACTAAATAAATAACTGCACTGAACACTCGCCTCCTCACCTCATCTGGCCCCCACTGAATTTTTCTATTCTCAAAGACAAAGGAAATATTAAGAGGAAGACATTTTGATACCATTCAGGACATCAAGGATAATATGAGGATAGCTCTAATCGTCATTCCAAAAAAAAAAGAGTTCCAAAATTGCTTTGAGTTGTGGACTAGGTACCGTGCTGGTGTATGGCTTCCCCAGGGGAGGACTGCTCAGGTGACTGTGGTGATATTCAGTAATGACCCATGTAGAACTTTTCCTAGGGTGAGTTTGTGAACCTAATTGTCAGACTTCATATATTATGTACACATATAAGTAGTATAAACATAAATAATGTGTGGTATATAATATCGCATATGTATTGTACATTATAGATTATAATGTTATAATATTGTATATGAATTACATAAAATGTATCTGTTACTTTTTTTTTTTTTTTACAATGTGATGGTTGTATATACAATTTGAAATATTTTCACCAAACTGGTTAACATAGCCTTCACAGCATTTTCTTAGTTATTGTGTTCAGACATTTATATTTTACATTTAGTAAATTTCACCTGTGCCCTTCTAAGATGCACAATAGGTGTGATCCCACCAACTACCCTCCCTCCACCCATCCTTCCCCTCCCCTCCCTCTCCCCTTTCCCTATATTCTTGGGCTATAATTGGGTTATAGCCTTCATATGAAAGCTATAAATTGGTTTCATAGTAAGACTGAGTACATTGGATATTTTTTCTTCCATTCTTGAGATACTTTGCTAAGAAGAATATGTTCCAGCTTCATCCATGTAAACATGAAAGAGGTAAAGTCTCCATCTTTCTTTAAGGCTGCATAATATTCCATGATGTATACCATGGAATTTTATACCACAATTTATTGATCCATTCATGGGTCGATGGGCACTTGGGCTTCTTCCATGACTTAGCAATTATGAATTGGGTTGCAATAAACATTCTGGTACAAATATCTTTGTTATAAAGTGATTTTGGTCTTCTGGATATATACCTAGTAGGGGAACTGTAGGATCAAATGGCAGGTCTATTTTTCGATCCCTAAGTTATGATAAAATCAAATTAAGAAAAAAAAGAGAGGTAGTGAGGGGGTAGGGAGTAAAGGAAGGAGCAAGGGATGGGGCTTCCCCACAACACCCTCTGCTCTTCTTTCAATCTGGTGCGCATTTGTGCCACCCTGGCAGAAAAAGCGGAGCCCATGCACAGACTTCCTAGATCACAGGGCACCTGCGTGGAGGAGCAAGACAAAGAGCTCCCGGACCCCACTCTGCACAGTCAGAAGGTGCCTGGAGATTGGAAAGCTGGAGGAGGGAGCAGGACACTGAAGAGTGGGGAAAATGAGAGCGTGGGGGTGACGGCCGCCGCCCCGTCTGGCCCAGTAAGAGGGAACTTGGAGTGAATTTGCAGGAGCTGCATCCGGACCAGGCTGCTAATTGCTCCTTTCTGGGGGCTGCTGCCTTGGTCTTCTCGGCAATGATCAGGTGAGTCTGACATCACACGCACTCGCCCTGGGACCCCTCTGGGCAGGACCGAGGGCGGCAGCCGGTGATCCTGATTACTGGGCTGTGCTGAGCGAGGGGAACCCAGCAGATTGGGAGGAGGCTCTGAGGTCCTCGTTATCAGAGGACTCTGTCTCTTCCCCTGCAGGGCTGGCCTCTGCCTCCATCTGGAAACCTTCTAATATTTCCACCCACCCAGGTGCCTAACTGCAGTTCTGGCTCCGAAATCTGAACGCGTTACTTTATCTCCCTCCACTTGTTGCCTCCTCCCCTACACACACGCTTCAGTCCTTTTCAGGACCATTCACAGCCTTCAGACTCCCGAACATTCCAAACAAGACTTGGGATGTGTTCTTTCCCGTGTCCCCTCTTCCCACCCCACGTTCCCTATTACCAGAAAATCAGAGATACTTGATTTTCCAAGAACCAGCCCTGGTTCCCTCTTGCCTCCCATGGTGGTACCTGCCTCCCTGGCCTCAGGGCCCCCACTGAAGCCCGTTTCTCCTTCGGAGCCCGGCCCAAGCACTGCCTTCCCCAGGCAGCCTCCCCTGGGTCCCACGCAGTCTGCTGTCCTTCTCACGGCCCTGGGAGAAAGCCCAAACCTTGCCCAGGAGTCAGTCCTGAGACACTGGAAAAGCCGTCTTCTTTCCCTGCCCCTCTCTGTCCTTACCTAAGGAACCAGATTCCTGGAGGAGGGTAGACTCACGGTGAAGTTGGCAGGTGAGAAACTAATCAGGGGCCTTGAACTGGAACCTAGTGACACCTCCTTTGCAGAGCCAAAGCTGGTTGGTTTCCCCACTTTGGAACTCATATGGGGTGACTGCATCTTTGGGGAGAGCTGGGTGGACTGTGCTTTCCATACACACTCATCAAGGGCACGTGCTCTGTGCGTGCACACTAGCCTCCCCTCTGCAGGGCGTGTAGAAGACGGAGGCTCAGGGAGCCCAGAAGCTTCCCTGGGCTCTCAGCAGTCTTCACAGGGTTCAGGCTAGAGTCCAAACCCTCCACCCTCCGTGCCCTGCCCCGCATCCCCCTGCATTTCAGACGCACACAGCTGAACTCCAGGTGAGGGAGCGGACTTTTCCCTGGGAGTTTCTGCCTTTGCAGAGGGATATTGTGCAAACATCTACTCTTGCTTTGCCCACACTCCCTCCCAGTGCCTGGCGTCCTCTGTGCTGAGCACATCCTGGGCCCTGGCCAGAGGCGTGGAGCTCCTGCCAGGCTGCGGTCCACGCAGCCGCCCCTGGAGGTGACGACCACAGAGGAGGCGCCTCTCCCAGCCCAGCTGTCTACTCGCAGCACCTCACAGCACTGGTACCTGGAGGGAGAGAAACCCCAGCCACACGTCCTGACAGCCTGTCACCTGAGCCCCCTGAGAGCACAGTCAGGGCTTCCAACCCACTCCCACCCTGCACGGCCACCAGCTCCCGGCCCAGCCGCCTCCCAGCTGCGTCTACTCCTCAACTCTTTGTGCGGCTGGGGTCCCAGGAGGGAGTAACAATTAAAGAAAACTTCGTAACTGTTCAAAGTGGGTAAAAGTGTGTTTGCTCCACTCCTGTTCTTCTTTTTCTATTTGCCATCTGGAGCCGCAACCTGTCCGGTTTGCAAGCCCAGATCGGCGTCCTGTTTCCCCCTGTCACTCGTCTGTCGATCCCCTTACTGGAGGCTCTCTGCAGAGAAGGGATTTGCTGGTTATTTTTGTCCCCTCCCCTGCATGCCAGAGCCCTGCGAAGCTTGTCGCTGTGTCCTGGCTCCCGCGCACCTCCCCAGCTCCCTGCTTTCCATATGCTTTGAAGATATTCCTGCCTCCCACCCCTGTGCGGAGCCGCGCGGCGGTGCCTGTGTGCAGCTGCCTGGATGCTGGGGCAGCCCGGGAACCTCGGAGCCGCCCATCTGAAGGGCCAGGGGGCATTGGACCCCAGAGCTGCCCACCACGCTGGTCGCAGTCTCAACTTTAAAGTATTATTTTGAAAGTGACAAAGAAAAACAAGTGGATGAAAATCAAGTAACAAAACAAAATTATTCTCATCCTGATGGACTAAGGTTCAAAGTATTAACACATTACTCTCATCCTGATGGACTAAGGTTCAAAGTATTAACACATAGATACTGCAAGTTACCCCCTGCTTGCAAAAGGGAAGGACCTATTCCCAGTTGGGGGCCGAACTGGGAATTGTGTTACCTGGAAATATGTGGCGAAGTCCTAACTCCCAGGACATCAGAATTTGGCCTTATTTGAAACTAAGATCATGCTATAGATGTAATCAAGTTAAAATGTCATGCAGGAGTAAGGTAGGCTCCTAATCCAAATTAGCAAAAGTCTTTCCAAGAACAGGAGAATTTGAAACACACACACGCACACAGCAAACAACATAAGGAGGCAGGGACGAGACGGCCATTAACCCTGGAGGCCGAGATCTGTAGGATGCGTCCACAGTCCAGGAAAGCCAGGGCTGCCAGAAGCTGGAAGAGACAGGGAAGGGGACCCCTCTCCTGGAGACTGCAGAGGGAGCATGGCCCTTCTAGCACCCTGAGCTCAGTCCAGCCTCCAGCACCACGAGACCACGAGAGAAGCAATTCCTGTGGCTTTAAGCCACGTGTATATAGTACTTTGCTATGGCAGCCAGCAGAAGCAATGAGGGTGGAGCCAACAGTGATCCTCCCAGGTAGATGGTTGCAAATGTGTCCTTTCTGATAAGATTATATTGTTCATCCAGCAAATACTCATTCAACATTTATTCCTCCAGAATGGCTCAATCCTTTTCTATCTTTTCACGAACTCTTTTTTGATGGTATGCCAGTCATTACAGACCAAGGCCAACAAGTCGAGTGTCTGTATTTATTCCCAAGAATCACAGTCAGGTGGTGGAGCGAGTCTTCAGGTTTGGCACTAAAGGTCTGAGTCTCCTTTTGGCTGATGGTGAACCTTTTCCAACATAGTGGATGCTTTGATGGATACTTCCAGAGGTAGGCAGTTTTCTGAGTTGTAGTAATGTAATATCCTGACTTCCTTTCTTAGATTTAAAAAATGTTCATGTCTTTTTTCTTTTTACTATGCATACAAAGCATTTAACTAAATGGATTTATTTTGTGCCTCCTTCATGAATAGTTCTGGGAAGTAGCTTTTCTTTCCATCTCTGGCCTATGGAATCGACCCAACCACTACAGGAGATGCACGCCTGCAAACAATTTTTCTTGACTCCGGGTGGGAGTGGGCCTGATAAAACAACTTAATCCAACTTCCATCACATCAGAGAAGTTCTTCAGCCTCTACCCCACCTCCCTTTACTAGTTTTGATCAGAAATATCCACCCAGATCTAGCCATTCAGTGACAAAACAGCCTCGACCTGAAGTGACCCCCTTTCCTGTTGGTTTTCTAACGTGAGAGGAGTGGCAGGGAAAGTAGAGCCTTGCAAGGCTTCTTCTGTCACTCAAGAGTCATTTCAGTTAGATCAGCAGGGCCCCTTTCTGGAGAGGGCTGTGCTGTGACCCTGGCAGGACAGCAGGGAGGTTACTGGACAAGAAGGCTTCTCGACCCTCCCTCCTCTGCGCCATGGCAGTTGCCGTGGAAGTAACACCCTTGGGATAGTTTATTGTGACTCATGGCTGTTGAAATCACTCAATAGTATTGAGAAGTGGATTTTACATACATACACATACACACACACGTATGTATGTGTATGTGTATGTATGCATGTATGTGAGTATTTAAGTAACCACAAAAAAAAAAGTTCTCTCTTGTTTTAAATACTGCTCAGGGCAGAAGTAGCTGCCTGGTGAGGAGAGCATCCCTGCTTCAGCAGCCCTCTTGCTGTGAGGTAGAAGAAGCAAGGGGAAGAAAGCCTCTCGAGAAGAAAGTCACAGGTGGCCAACTGCTTGGTGCTAGAGACTCTGGTAGATACTTAAAAAACGGTTTCTAAATTAAGCCTCCCATATAACAGAACCACCGTCCTCATTTCATAGTCCAGGAGACTGAGGATTAGAGAAATTAAGTAGCTCGTCTAGAATTTCCAGCTAGCATGTGGCTGAACAGCAACTGAAAGCTCAGCCTCTCTGCCGCTGGGCGTGATGCTATTGGTCCTGCCCTGTGCTTTCAGCTGCCTCAACTCTTCCTTGAACTCTCTAACTATGGTTCCTGCAATGCTCCCTGTGGAGTGAAGAATCTGGACTTATCCAAAGGCAAATGAGGACTTTGTACTTGGTTTTCAGGAGGTAATCTATAGCACACCTGCTAGGAACGTCTTTGCTTACAGCAGAGGGCTGGCCTGAGGGTGGCCACCTGGGCCTGATGGCGTGGGAGCTGACCACACAAGAAAAACATCAGAGTGACTCAGGCTGGGTTCTGGATTATGCAGTTTCTGTTCACCTAGAGGCTAAAATCCACCACAGGGGAGTCAATCAGTCAAGCAATGAGCTTCTGGTAAACCTCCGAACAGGGATGTTCAGGAGAGCGCCCCTGGTGATAGCACTCGCCGTGTGTCATCCCACATCAGTCCAGGAGCGTAATGTGCACTGACACCAAGGCCAGAGGACAGCAGAATCTTTCTTCTAGAAGTCAGCTCAGACTGCGCCCTGTGCCTTTCTCCCTTCTGCGGATTTTAATCTGTAACCTCTCCCTGTAAGGAGCCGTCGCTGTGAGCAGAGTAGACCCACGAGTCCGTCCAGAGAATTTCCAAAACCGAGGGTAGTTTGGGCAGCCTCCGACACTCGAGCTGGTGTCACAAGTAAGGAAGGCCTTGGGGACGGTGGTCTCTCCCTTAAGTTTATAGCCAACTTTTCACACTGGTATTCTGGATTGTTTCTCAATCAACAAATCACACTTCATAAGGAAATTCTGTAAACCCGACTTTTCACACCACGCACAGTTGTGGGCCCCCCGGGGTTCGGAACGCTGTTCTCTAGTTCTTAGATTGCACAAGTGTCTCCTCCGGGCTTCACGAGCATGACTTCAGGTGACAGATCTGTTTCAGGAAAGAATGATAATGACCTTAGGCTGCTTGGGCTGCCATGACAGCATGCCAGGGTTGCATGAGTGGCATAAACAACAAAAAGGTATTTTCTCACAGCTCTGGAGACTGAAAGTCCAGGATCAGCTGCCTTTGGTCAAGTTATGGTGAGAGTTCTTATCCTGGCTGGAAGACAGACACCATCTTCGTGAGTTCACCTGGCCTTTGGCTGATTCACTCACACAGGGAGGGCTGTGGATGGAGCTCCTGCCGTCTCTTCCTGCAGGGCACTAATCCTGTGATGAGTGCCACACACTCAGGCCTCATCTACTCCTATTTATCTCCTCATGGACCCATGTCTAAATCCCATCTCTTTGAGAGGTAGGACTTCAGGGCGGACATTTGGGGTACGGGGACATGATTTAGTCCATAGAAGCTGCTTGAATCTGAGGTGACCCTGATAGCTTTGAATGAGATTGAGGCTGGTGGGGACTAATGGGGTGGAAAGTGGGGCCTAAAGCCATCCCTGCAGGGTGGCCCCTGGGCCAGGCACTCGCCTTCCCCCACTCTTTAATCCAGGTGTGGCCGTGTGTGCATGTGGAGGTGTGGGTCATGGAGGACAGGGCCTGTCTTCATCAGCAGAAGACAGATACCAGTAAATGTCCCTGCATTCCTCACTTTTCCTCTTTATCGTGACCAATCACTGGAAATGAGAAAGGGAATCTGCTCTCAGGCCTGGGGCCTGTTGTGTGTGTTCCTGGGCTCCTGCCTGATGGAGGTGGTTGCCAGGAAACTGACCAGCCTTCGGGCTCTGTGGAGGGGAGGGAACCTCACCCAGGAGTTAGCCTTGGAATTCACAATGCACTTAGCTGCAGTCCATGGTGAGGCACACATGAGAATTAATGCCAGCATTTCACAGAAAAGGGAACCTCAGACCAGCTGGTCAAAGGACTAGGGTGGGGCTCGGAGAGGGCCCCAGATGCCAGGAGGTGCACTCTCAGCCCCGCTCCCTGCCTTCAAGGAGGGGACCCTGGAGCACAGCTGAGAAAGTGACTGGGTGCTGTGCGCCCCTGGGAAGGGGGCGCATCCGTAGTACCCGTCCTATGTGCATTCTCATGAGATGGCCATCTGACAGCAGGACCACACCATTTCTGCGGAGAGAGGGTGGGACAGACGATGCCGACCCATGACTGCTTCCTGCAAGCTGCTGAGTTTCAGTTGCCCCAAAGTAGAGAGAGAAAAGTTGTAAAACTCAAATGAGGAGGTGATCATTACATTTGCCAGTTTGAAAATTTCTTATCCTTGACATCATCCAAACGAAAAGGGTGAGGACGAGGGTCAGATGTCCAGCTTGGTCAGTGCCTGGACAATGGCACGGGTGAGGATGAGGGTCAGATATCCAGCTTGGTCAGTGCCTGGATAATGGCACTACTCTTAGAGAGATGGGACAGGGAGAAAACCCGGCAGGTTTAGGGAGAGAATTTCCCCGGATCTCCCTCTTTTTGATTTCTGCTGAGTGAGGGTTAATCGTGGGGAATGCAGAAGGCCATGGCCAGTGGGTGGTCGGTGGGGCCCACGTCACTGAGCCTCACTGGGGACCAAGGGGGAGGCAGCAGCTCCAGCTATACTATGGTGGGAGGAAGAATGAAAGAAGGGCAGGGCAGGGAAGGGGCAAATAAAGACAGAATTTTAATAAGAAATAGCAAGAGTTGGAGTTTGTAGAATGTAGTAAGTGAGCAATTCAGTCCAGGCTGACTGTGCTTGAATTTTGGCTCTGCCAGCTTTCCATGGTCTGCCCTTGATAGAGTTACTTAACCTTTTTATGTCTCAGTTTCCTCATCTACAAAATAATAGTAGTGACAATGCTGTGATAACCTGTTTCATGAGTTTGTGTAAACAATAGGCATGTTAGATGCAAAGTGCTTGGAGCATTGCCTTATTCATGAGATAGCAAAGTAGTTTAACCCTTATTAATCACACAAAAAGCTGGAATATGGGGAAGGAAAGAGATTAGGCAGTGGTTTGGGGGATGAGTGCAGTATTGAGAAAGATACGTTTAAAATAAAGAACGAGGATGGTGAATTCTGACGGTGCTGGTGTATTCGTAACTTCCACTTTCTAGCGGAGTCCATTCACGTCATGAAATCCCAGTGCACAGGGGCTTTTAATCAAAGGAGAGAGGAGATCTGCAGAGCACGGGAGAGATCTCTCAGCTCACGTGTCCTCATTCCAGTGATGGGCCGGCCAGGCTCATAGTTCACCTAAGTTCCCTGGAATTTGAGGCAGCACAAATCTCTCAGCTATGAGTTTGGAAACCATTAAGCCCAGAGAAAAGTTTTCTTTAGACAAACAAATTGTTCTCCTCCATCTGTGCTGAAAATAGCCATTTGAATATGATTAGATGTGAATTTGAAATCCATCCTCTCTGATCCATGTTCATCATACATTAAGGATCTGCCAGAGACACCACCTCAGTGGGTTGACAAGGACACGGAGAATTGGAACGCTTACATGCTGGTGGTAGGGATGGGAAACCTTGCAGCCACAGTGGAAGACAGCACGGTAGGTCCTCCAAGAATTAAAGATGTAATTACCATGGAATCCAGCAATTCCACTTCTGAGGATGTATCCAAAAGAATAGAAATAGGGTTTTGAACAGGTATTTATGTGCCTATGTTCATAGTGGAATTATTCATAATAGCGGCAAAATGGAAGCGACTTTTGAGTCCAGTGAGTGAAGAGGGATAAACACTGCATGGGGTGTACGTGTAATGAACATCAGCCTTAAAAAGGAAGGAAATTCTCATACGTGCTGTAACATGGATGCAACGTAAGGAAATTATGCTGAGTGAAATAAGCCAATTACAAAAAGGCAAGTAGTATATATTTCCCCTTACATGAGGTACTGAGAAGAGGCAAAATCACAGAGACAGAAAATAGAATAGTGGTTTCCAGGGGCTGGGGGCGGGGGGAATGGGAAGTTGCTGTTTAATGGACACAGGATTTCAATTTTGCAAGGTGAAAAATTTCTGGGGATTGGCCCTCATAAAGCCGGCCTACTGACCACTACAGAGATAGATGCTCTCAAAAATGGTTAAGATAATATGTTTTATGTGACGTGTATTTTACCACAATTAAAACTAAAAGTAATTTTTCAGGCACACAACGATAAGAGGGTCATGCTCTCTGACCTCATGGAGCTTCAGGTGAGGTCAGATGGGTGGCGATGCAGGTGGAGAGAGACTGCTGACCTCAGCTGAGAGGTGTCCAGCAGCCCAGGCGAGGCCAGGCGGGTGGGGTGTCGGATGGTTTCCCAAGGGAAAGAGCTTCTGCACAGTATCCTAAGGACCAAGAAAGAGATAGTCAAGTAAGGGAGACAAAAATATGTTAGGACGTCAAAACCATATGTGCAAATTCACGGTGCTATTCGGATTCTGCACATGTTTCTGCAGGGCTGGCACACTGGGTGGGAGTTGAGGGGTGTAAACGTGGGGTTTGTCTTGATTTATCCAGCATCTGCTGTGTCCAACCTCAGGAGAGAAAAATTGGGGACATAAGGTGACTGCTTACAGCAGATAAAGCAGAAACGTGACTGATCCCCCAAGTTCCTTCCCTGGGGGAATTCACCGTCAGAAATTTTGTCAAAGAATGCACAAGAGTGCACACTGTTTCCACTCCAAAAAAGGTTTGCTTTTGTTTGTTTTAAGAAAATGCAACTAAATGCCCCCTGAACTATCTGCTATTATCAGTCTTTCATTTACTGGTTGAATAAGCACTTATTAAAGTGACCCAGCCTGTGACTGCTTCCTTTTGGGAATTTAATGAATACACAGAGAAGGAGAAACTCCAGGCATTTGGGGCTTCTTGAAACTGCTCCAATTTTAAAATTTGATGTAAATAATCTTGCAATTTCTGAATACGTCTCTATGCATTTACTTTAAATATACATGTTTTTTTAAAGGAAGATGTAGGCCTTCAAAGTTAAAGGAAAACCATACAATAGGTAGAGTTTTTAAGGATTATAGGCAATAATTGCAAAAAATGTGTAGAAAAGAAGAGTAATTGGCTAGAGAGGGTTCATGCTTATTCTTTTTAAACCTACTGCCATTTTCTTCAGGTCAGGAGGAGAAACCCATTTTTTGGTGTTCTAACCAACATTATTGCAACAAAAGTTGAGAGCCTACTAGATCCAGAGCACCCTACTATAAGAGGGGTGTGTGTTTGTCTGTGTGGGTGTGTGTTTGTGTGTTTGTATGTGTGTGAGAGAATGAGGGGGAGTGAGAGAGAGGAGAGAGGGAGAAAGAGACCCCTTCCTGGGTTCCTGAGTTCTCCATAGCCATGTGAGCCAACTCCCCTAGGAAGTCCCCTCTCATAAATACCCCTCTGTATATATCCTGTTGGTCTGTCTCTCTAGATGACCTTGACTCATACACGTCCTCTGACCTGGATATTGTTGTCTGTAAAGAAAACTGAGCCTCCGGGAAGTTCAATAAATTGCCCAAATTCACTCAGCTATCAAGTAAAGAAGCCTACTGTGAAACCAGGGCTGTCAACGTATGCTGATCCAGCAGCCCGCTGGGCTAAAGTTCCAAAGGACATTTCAGGTGCAAAGGGGTCTGTGTTCTATTCAGGTGCTATTCAGCAGCATATGGGCAGCTAGGAACTGTCCTGGTGGTTTCTTGTCATGCCCCAATTTCTCAAGCATTGGGGCACAGACTTCAGTGCAGCTGGCATTGGGAAATCAGTTGCAGCTGAAAGGTCCAAGTGTCTTTTGAGAATTAATAGGAGGTAACATGGTTTGAAAGTTCAGGGTCCCCAGGAAGCTAATGCTAACTGGGAACACACTTTCTCCTGTTTGCTCCCGAAGACAACAATTCTCCAAAGCCAAGACTGGGCAAGAAGGTCCAGCCTGGGGAGGCTTAGGGGTGGGAAAAAGGTGGGGATTCGATAGTGATCCGATGCTTGCCTTAACTTTTCTAACAACTGGTGAGGAAAGCCAGTGAAACACAACATAAGTGACATTCACTCCTGTTCGCCCACCTTACCAGGTTATGAGAGCCATTGAGGCCCTGCCTCAACTCAGAGGGCTATGCGTCCTTCCTCTAAGCAGCCTCCCCGGCTCCTAAACACTGACCAAGGCACTAAGATAACTGGGAAGCACCTGTGACAACACAGAGGTGACCCCTCCTGAGGATGACATAGGCCTTGAATTGTCATAGTCCTGAATCCCACAGTTCACATGACTCCTCTGCTGAGGTGATGGCCACGGGATCAGTGGACAAGAGGCTCAAAGCCACACCCCTGGCCCAGTATAGCTGATTATTATGTAGGTTTACGGCAGCCTCGTCTCTACTCTCCTGAGCCCAGGTGAAACACTTAGTGTCTTATGCTGTTTCAGACCCATGGCTCACATGCCTCAACATGCATCCCAGTCATCCAGAGATCCGTTCAAATGTTACATCTCTGGGCCCAGTCCCAGAGTTTCTGATTCAGGAGGTCTTTGGAGGGCCCTAAAGCCTGCACTTCCGACAGGTTCCCTGGTGATGCTGAGGGTGGCATGGTGCCAGGCACTTACTCCCCAAAGTCTTCTAGCACCTCTACAACCCCCGACCCTTGGTGTTTCTCTGGGAAGTACCAAAACCCAACTGTCAGAGAGCAGCATATGGGCAGCTAGGGACTGTCCTGGCGGTTTCTTGTCACGCCCCAATTTCTCAAGCATTGGGGCACAGACCGAAGTACAGCTGGGATTTGGAAGTCAGTTACAGCTGAATGATCCAAGTGCCTTTTGAGAACTGCTAATAGGAGCTCACGTTGTTTAGTGACTGACATCTCTCAACATTCGCAAACAGAGTTGGGAAGTCAAGTCTCTTCTGTTGACTATCAGAAGACAAAACGGAAACGTGGACGTGGCTGATTCTTTTTGACAGAACCCTATTTATCCATCTGTCTGCCATTGCTTATGAAATATATACACATTATATGCAAGTTATATATATGTATCTCTGGGGGGAGAGACAGAGACAATTTCCTGGCTGATGATGAAACAGAAAGACACCAAGGCAGCCTTAGGATTTAGGACCAGAGAAACAGTAACCTGGCAGTGGGGCAGGTGGAAAAACAGGTGCAATGTTCCAGAGTTGGAGGTGGAGGCTACACGACCCCCCAGGGGGCCCAGAGGTGGAGACAACCTGAAGTGAAGCTCGAGACTGCTTGTTTAAAATAACCAGAGAGCGTGGCTGGCTGAGGTCATATTTAAAGGTGAAGGGTCTCCCTTCCATCTTCATTGGAGAAAAGTCACATGCAGAAAGTGACTTAGCTCACCACCACACTCATTCTAGGTGCTTAAGCTGTTCGCTTTTAAGGACTTAGGAACAATTTTGTTACAAAGCACAGTTCCTGTTTGCACAATTATTAGAATGTTCAGTAATGGTTGTCAGGGACTGCTCGTGAATTCATTCAAGAAATATTTCCTGAGCGTCCCCTTTGTTGTGGTCACCGAGTATGCAATGGATTTAAGTGGAAACAAACAAAGCCATGTGCCCCCCCACCACGGGGCCTATTATCTAATAGGTGAGATAGATATTGACCAAGTGAACCCCCACATAGGTGATAGGACAGCCCTGCTACAGAGGGTGGCTGGGATGAGTCTGTAACAGTGTGTGATAGAGGAACAGACCCACCTGAGCACGTGGGGAGAATGCAGGGGGCAGCCGGGCACTGTGCCCCGCAGTGAACAGGACTCCACTGATTCAGAAACCTTTTCTTTCACATCTTCAGTAGTATTACTTCATTTTAAGTTCTAATGGCCATGTAAGACGGTGTCACTCCCGATTTGGAGAAGGAAGGGCTTTGGAAACAGAATGCTGCAGGTCTGAGGTAGGGCACAGAATTTGTTCCTAGTGAGTTTCTGGGTGAGGCTGAGGGCATCACTCTTTGCACCACACTTGGAGAACCAGCCTTAGAGCCTCAGCCACAGAAATAGTCAAGGCAAGCGGCTAACACTCTGAAACCTTCCCTGTAAGAAAGCGCCTAGAATACTTGGAGCCTGTGAGGTGGCTGTCGGGCCTTGTCAGACCTCTTTGTCCTGTTCACGCCTCTGCCATCCAGGATTAGAGGATTAATCTTCACATCAAATCCCATGTACCCTTTGATATCCAATTCCAATGGCACCTTATAATTAAAGCTTCCGCCTTCGTCCATCCTCCCCTCAGTTTTAGCTACACTGAGCTCACATATCACCTCATTAGTCTCAGCCTTGTTTCTGCCAGAGCCCTCCCTGTCGGTCACAGAGTGAGGAGATTATGCCGAGTCTGCTTTTGTAATCTTGGATACAGACTTTCAATGTGCAGAGATTACACCTAGTTTGCCGATGTCAGTGTGCAGAGATTATACCCAGTGTGCGGTTGTCAGTGTCCAGAGATTATATCCAGTGTGCAGTTGTCAGTGTGCAGAGATTATACCCAGTGTTCAGTTGTCAATGTGCAGAGATTATACCTAGTTTGCCGATGTCAGTGTGCAGAGATTACACCCAGTGTGCAGTTGTCAGTGTGCAGAGATTATACCCAGTGTTCAGTTGTCAGTGTGCAGAGATTATACCCAGTGTGCAGTTGTTGGTGTGCAGAGATTATACCCAGTGTGCAGTTGTCGGTGTGCAGAGATTATACCCAGTGTGCAGTGGTCAGTGTGCAGTTGTCAGTGTGCAGAGATCATATCCAGTGTTCAGTTGTCAGTGTGCAGTTTTCAGTGTGCAGAGATCATATCCAGTGTGCAGTTGTCAGTGTGCAGAGATTATGCCGGGCCCTCCTTTGTAATCTGGCATAGTGACTTTCTCGTGTCTTGCACAAACTAAGCCTTCCATGCACATGGGTGGAAGGAGACTTTTAAACCTTTAGAAGCCTTCAGCCGTACACTTCCACACTTCTCACACTAATACGCCCACAAGGGAGAGCAGGATTCTTTGCCCCTTAGTTTTAGAAGAGGAGGAAGACGGCCATACGGGTACACACTAGGAAGATGAATGACGTGGCCAACAGGTCCCTGCCAATACTGGCTGCCACATTCAAATTTGGTGCTGAGGGGAGTTTGAAAGAGGCTTATTCACTTTCCAATAATGTGGACAGCATTTAAGGAAAATAGCAGAAAGAAGCAGGATGGGGGCGAGGGGCTGTTACGGAATGATAGACAGGAAGAGGAGGCCGTGTGCAAAGGGTCCATGTGATGACGGCACCTGAGGTCACAGGCATGAGGGGGCAGAACATTCACCCCCGACCTTGACCTCTGGCAAAGGAAGCGTCCACACTGTCCGTGGACGTGGGCCGACAGCACAGCGAGGGAGGGAGGGAAGGCAGACCTGAAGGGCAGACACCCAGGCTTCAATCCCAGCCTCCCATCTTTGTGCATTTTCTCCTCCACCCTGCCGCTTCAACAGTCTCGTAAATCTTCCTGTTAAAAATGTCAGCTACGTGGTATGGTAGATGGTTTATTGATAAAGACAGGGCAGTTTAGTTAAATTTCAGATGGAATTGCTTTAAGAAAAGGCTCATTTTAGAATTCATACTTTCAAACTAACTTTCTGTTTTATGGGCGCTAGTTTCTTCTTTAAAAAAAAAAAAGTCAACAAACCATAATATGGAAAATGTTGTTTCATGCTAGCTTATTACAAACTACCTCGCCGAGCAGATTGCACATTTATACTCTATGGTAGGACGTAACATGCGCTAGGTAATGATAGAAAAATGAAATGAATCTCAACAAATAATCAAGGATGCAGCTTCAAAAGACGAGTGGAATTCTTGGTACAATAATTTTTTTTCCTAAGTCATGTATATTTTATGAGTCTGAAACCAATGATTCCAATAAGTCTTTGGGCTATGGAAGCAGAAAAAGAACAGGATGTAATGTAGCAGAGCATAATATATGAAGCAATCATTCAAACAGCTCGTGGTACATACGTCAATAAACTTCTACTGTATTGAAGCCGGTGAAGTATAGGTGATATTCCAGCAGAAGATGTTTATTCAATGCATTGTAAAAAATCCATTTTTCTTAAGCTTGCCAAATGTTCCTGAGAGTTATTACTAATTCATCATGGAAAAGCAACAACCACTATGATACACCCACAAAAAACTGGCAAATTTCTCATCTTGCTCTTTTGGGCCCTAATAAGATGTCATGGAATTGAGACTATAGCAATCGTGGTCCAAGGAGCAGGATCTTTTTTGACTGCCTGGAGGCTGGGATAGCGTTGAGAATGTTGGCCTGGGTGTCAGAAGACTTGAGATCCACTTGCGGCTCTCCTGGGAGCGGGCTGTGCCACCCACCTTGAACCTCGGGCGTACCCTGAGAACACTGGAATGTGAGTGTGGCAGACCCTACCAGAGACAGCATGGGATTCTCAGGTACGGTGGCAAATCTATGTTACGTTCCCTGGTGTCTTGTCTGGGCTAGCAGCCTCCCCACCTCACAGTGGAGGATGCCACTGTCCACAGCGACCTAGGGCTACTCGTCTCTGAAGAGCTGAGACATCAGGAGTGGTTAGCCATGGAGCGCTGTGACTTGTGAAGTCCCAAGTGACAGCTCTAGGACAGTTTTCAAATGTAAGTAATGAGAGAATCTTATAGATTGGTGGTTGTTTTAGAGTTCTCTTGCTTCATAACCAATTACCACAAACTTACTAACTACCATTTATTATCTTACAGTTTCTGTGGGTCAACAAGCCACACATGGCTGAGCTGGACCCTCTGCTCAAGAAGGGTATGTTCAAAATATCAGCCAAGATACCTTTCTTTAGAGGATTGAAGGGAAAGATGTGTTTTCAGGCTCCCTTGGGTCGTGGGCAGAATTCCTTCCCCTGTGGCTGCAAAACTGGTTGCTAACCTCTTCGAGACCTCCAGAGAGAGGCTGTTCCCTCCTGCAAGGGCTCTCGCTCTCTGTGCCCTGCCCCAAATGTGATCTCCCATTCTGTAAAGGTCCCAGCAGCTTTGGGCCTTTCATTGTATTTGCAAAATCCCTTCACCTTCACCTTATAACAAAACCTGATTATGACAGGGGCACCTTAGTCACAGCTCCCTCCCTATGCAGGAGCAAGGTTCCACAGGGGGAGGACATCTGAGAATTCGTGCACTAACTCTGAGAAAAGTACTTTTTATATTCCATTCATTCTTCAGGACCAGGTGTTCCGATTCTGCTTCCTTGAGAAAGCAGTGGTAACTGAAGACCCTCTTCTAAACTCTTCCACTCAGGCTAAGCAACTCGTGGGTTTTCACTACGCTCTACGTTTTGCTGATTTCTCTGACTGGTTTCTCCAAAACGGCCTGCAAATTACTTAAGAGCAGAGATCAGGACTCTTACATCTTCGTGTTTATGTTTAGCATGACAACTTACACATAGGAGCTACTCAGTAATTAACAATTGATTGCAAGTATTTTAAAAGTACTCGACATACTCAGTTTGGCAATGTTCATATTTCACTTTCACATGCTTTATTTCATCAAATAATTTGGTGAGGTGAATCCATAGAAATTAATATACTATTTTTGAGGTAATTTACTGAAACATGGTTTAGTAGCCAAAAAAGGAAAGATGTACTTCAAATGAATTCTCTTGTAAAACATGTCACATATAAGCAAGAAGTGCAGAATAAAATTTTTTTTGGCCTAAATTATACCTTTCTTGTCTTGTATTTTTTGCTAGGCTATTTCTAAAAAAGTATTTTATTAATGTTGAATAAAAAGCCACTTTAGTCTTTTGGGAAGGGATGATGCAATGGACCCCAGCAGCAATAACCGTAGACTAGACTGTTCTCATTGATAAATTTTCTTCAATTTTATCACCTCCAGACACATGATTTTAAATGATTTAAATATTATAGAATTGTTTAACATGGCAGAACTAGTGTCATGAGAGAAAATGAATGTCAATCTATGTACTTCATTAAAATACATATACAATGGAAAGTTACCATAGTGAATGATTCACTTAAAAAGGTCACGAGACACAAAATGTGACAACTACCAACCAGCTACATTTTTGCTTCTTCTTTTATGTTCATTTCACGTTGACCGAGGATTTCCTGAGATGCAGAAAGGCTGTGGGAGATACAAGGAGAGTGCGGCAGGGGCTCCGGCCTTACCTAGCTTGAGCCTGCGGCACCTACCTGGGGCCCCGGGCTGCTAACAGTGATTATGTGCGATGAAGGCATGAAAGCAGGTTGCATATAAATAGAAATGCAAAAAGTGTCTAAGATAGGTCGGGAAGGTCAGATAACTTGGTATGGCTAGAGTATGTGGAAGGGACAAGAAGGTAAGAGATTGGGCTGAAAAAATAGGCAGAAAAAGAACATAAATGGCCATGTGTAGATCTCTCATCCACAGACTTAATTTAGACTCGGTGTGCGTGCGCACTCTCTCTCTCCACACACACATGCACACACACAAATATCGTACACTAAGTCACTTAGACACCCTCATCCCGTAGAGATTCACTGGAAGATTTTCATCACATTTATAATTGTGAAAATTCACCATGAAAGTCATCATGGGAAGTATAAAATTTTTAAGGATGTGAATGATGAAGTCACAACTATTACCAAGAGTATGATTGTGGAGTAAAAGGACTCAGATAGCACCAGCCTTAACTAAAGCAATGATATTGGAGAGGATTCAATACATTTTTCTTTTCTTTTTTTTTTTTTGTGAAATAGAATCCATAGCTTTTAGTGGTCAATTCAAAATTTGTGAGGTTACACTATGAGAAATTGAAGGAAAAGAAAAAGGTGAGGCTGTGATTGCTGCCTTCAATATTGGGGCTCTCATGATAGGAAACATAGAAACAGATATTGTAGGAAATTATTTTCTGTGATGTTGAATTGTGGGCGTCTGTGGGATCAGACAGGGAGATGTGGTGTGGGTGGTCAGACACCCGATGTGGGAGTTCCAGATATGACAGTCACCAATACACACATGGGAAGTGAAGGGTAGGTTTGGACTAGTTCAAGCAGGAAAAATGTATGACAGGAAGAGAAGAGGACAGAGTCCCAGGGAAACCAACATCGGAGGGTGTACATAAGAAGAAAAATTCCCCGTAGAGCCCCCAGGGCAGTGTCCACAAGCATGGTGCATGGAACCCTGCTGCGGGGACCCCTATCAATCCAGCATCCTTGACCTGCCTTTGAAACTCTTGAGTTTATCTCAAAGTGCCAATTAGAAGATGTCTCTGCTTGACTGAGGGGTTTTAATGGGTCCCTGTTGGCCTCAGGGTGAGGGAGATCTCCTCTGCCAGGCCACACAGAGCTGCCTGTGGGGGGCAGCTGCCTTCTGCCCCATCTTCTGGCATCTTCGGTGCATATGTGCTGGGCGAGCTCTCTCTCTGGCCCTCCCCCAGTTTCCCAATTGCAGCCCACATCAACCGCATCCCCCTAATGGCTCTACTTGGATTTCGTGTCTCAGTTCAGACCTTTCCAGAAGTTTCCAAGAATGGCTTTGCTCCTCTCCTCTGTGCCTTCATGGATTTCACCAGGAAGTACATGTTACAAGTGATGGCTGCCAGGAAATGCAAGACTAACAGAAGGAAGGAGGCTCTGGAGGCCAATTCGCCAGTGTGGACAGGCCCAGCGGCAGTGTGTCCTCAACTAGATCAGTTTATCTGCTAGGAGTGTCTGATCATCATCAGCAGTAGGCACCAGACTAGGTACCAGTCAAGAGGGGAGCTGAGGGAAAGAGCAACTAGCCCATCACATCTCCAGAAGAGCCTGGGCGCTGAGACACGGAGGAGCTGGCATGTCAGGTTCCTAAGTCATGGAAGGGCTCCATCAGAGCACTGGTCTGCAGTCAAGAGACTCCCACAGCCCAGACTTCAAAGTCTAGGATGGGGTATTCCATGGATTCCTTTGGGGAAAAAGAGGAAATTTTGTAAAAAATAGCACCACTAGTTTGCTGTTGCATCTAATGAAGACGAGTAATTCCCAGGAAAATTGAAGAAGTGAAGTAATTTCCTCAAGGAAATGAAAAAGTGAAGTAATTCCCTTAAGGAAGTGAAGAAGTGAAGTAATTCCCTCAAGGAAGTGAAGAAGTGAAGTAATTCCCTCAAGGAAATGAAGGTTTCCACTAAGAAAGAAGCGATTCTTAGAAGAAAAATGAAGAAATGGGATTTAATCAAAAAAGGTGAGATGCCGGCTAAATGGCTTTTATTTTAAGAAGGTACTTTACCCAATAAATGCAACTAGTGCAACATGGTTTCTTGTACCCTCAATGAATCCCCAACAATAAAAAAAAAAAAAGAACTAGGAATTAGTGCTTACATTATTCCTGCTTACACTGGTCACTCTGGAGTGTAAAGGGATAGGAAGGGGCCTTTATTACAGCCGCCGAGAAGGGGAGATTCTCAGGTCCTTGAGATGATGGTCCCAGTGAATGCACCATGTTTAGAAAGCCATCTGTATTCAGGAGAAAGGACTGTCTGACTTTGTCTTCAAGAGATTACACATTTGGTCACATTTCCAAATGTCACATTAATCTTCCTCCAAATTTTGTTTACTGTAGGAATCAGACATAGAGAATGGTGTGCAGTGACCTTTTGCAGACAAGGAGCTAGTTCAGTGAGTCTGGGAACGTAGGGAGCAGCTGTCCTCTTTGGTGTAGAACTTCATCACTGGAATCATACTGCCGCACTTCATTCGGAAATTCACTTCTGGATCAAGGAACCAGGAACTCCAAATTAGAATCTGCTCCCAGGGAGAGTTCTATAGCTGGAGCCGCAGACAGGAAGGGCTGGATTTCTGATCAGGGAGCTCCAACTTGACCATGGCTTTGCATGACTCAGAAAAGGTCACTTAGCTTTCTTTACTGCTAGGTGTTTTGATTAGATAAGATCCAAGGACTCTCCATGACACTGAATAACATCATCCAGTTTTATCTATCAATATACAACAACATGTAATGCTGTCGACTGTTTTACTGCAGATTCCTTACTTCCCTGACTTCATAGATAAGGCCATTGCCCATCTCCAGAAAACTGGAAACTGTAAGGCACGACATTCAAGGTGATTGAGGTCAAATTGAGTTTTTAAGCAAACACTTAGTGTAAGTCAAAGTGTGCCAGACATTGAGTTGTGCTCTGGTCAAAAAAAAAAAAAAAAAATCAAACAAACACAAACTTACCATTCCTCTGATAAGGTGATAAGGAAATGTCAAGGAAAAACATGAATAAACTTCATTTGAAAAATCCTTTTGAACATCTGATATTAACTGGGAGAAATGTTAGAGATAGGTGACCTGATAGAGGCAACGTTGTAGAAAAGTTTATTCATATTGTCACCTTGAATCTTTCACGTCCTTGAAGGATCTTTCCTTTGCAATGATACTTTCTCTCCAGAAAACATACTTAAGGCTCAAGGAAACCTTTCTGATAGCCATAAATAGCATAAGTAATAGCACATGGCTACTAAAGAGGTAAATATTTGTCCCAAAGTTTTTGGCTCCAAATCCCCCCAGTGTCAGTGACAAACGTTTTCTTTGAACTATATCACAAGTTGTGCCCGATCATTATCTAACAAGTTACACTGGCCTCCACTGAAACAGAATCGAATTACATGATTCAATTTATAGAGACAGCTGGAGACGCTAAATGGAGTTGTCCTTGGTGTCACTTGAGAGAACATTCCCTCATGTGTGCTGGGCCAGGCCTGTCAGCCCATGGTGGAAATTGGTAAAAGGCATCTCGAAACTGTCACAGTTCAAAGCCAAGAAGGCCGGGGTGTTTGTCACACATGGAGAATGGGCAGAAGCAGAACTGAGAACAGAGAACACATCTGGGAACGGGACGGATTGGACGGCATGACGTGTTCTGCGTGCACAGATGGAGCATTTTGTGAGCGGCGTCCCTGGATGGAGGGGTCACGGCTTGTCGCATTGGCGGTCAGCTGTGTAGTGTCTGTTCAGATCAGACTAAAATAATGGAGTCTATAAGGTCCTCTAAACTTGCTACGCATGGGTTTCAAAATTGGCTCTTTAATTCCTAGAAATTAACACAGAGAGGGGAAAAAGGAGCAGTTATAAAAATCACCCAGATCCATAAAAATAAAGAAAAATGTTCTCCCTTTTCCATCCGAGAGAAGCAAATCTATATGTAATACTAAAATCCTAAACAAGGCATCATGTAATAGAACGTTTAATATTTGCCATAACATTTGTAAGGTAGATGCAGCATCCAGTTTCCAAGTCCTGGCTTACAGGAATATAATATTTTCCTCCTCTCTATTTTCTGAAGGATTTCTGGTGCTGGGTAGCAGTTGGCAGTTTTGTTCCCAAAGCACAATAAAGATTGCAGTAGCTGGGTCATGACCACAACGCCCCTTCTGGAGTCTACATGGCTAGAGGTCAAGAAGAGAGTCTAACGTTTCCTTCTTATTTGGCTACAAAATCATAACCATGTTATGAGTCAAACCTAGTCAGCCTCTGTAATGGAGGTGCAAAGTTCAGTAAGAATACTTACTGTATGTGTACACACATACACACACACAGAGCTTTTTTGTAAATAATAAAGCATTATTAACAGGGTCCTCATATTTATGTATTTGTATCATAATTCCTGATAACTTGAAATTGTCTTTCCTGTGCCATGCCTCTGACAGCTAAGAGACTATCTTTTTTTTTTTTTTTTTAGAGAGAGAGAGAGAGAGAGTCTTACTCTGTCACCTAGTCTAGAGTGCCTTGGCCTCAGCCCAGCTCACAGCAACCTCAAACTCAAGGTCAGAATTGATCCTCCTACCTCAGCCTCCCAAGTAGCTGAGACTGCAGGAGCCAACCCCAGCATTGAGCTAACTTTTCTACTTTTAGTAGAGATGGGATCTCACTCTTGCTTAGGCTGGTGTTGAACTCCTGACCTTAAGCTATCCTCCTGATCCTCCTGCCCTGGCCTCCCGGAGTGCTGGGATTACAGGGTGAGCCACCAGGCTCAGCCCAGAGAGCTGTTTTATAACTGATTTACCCACCATGCGTGTCCTCACACTTACCCACACTGGAACTCAACCAACACTTCCCACCCCCTCAACCCAGCCCTGAGCAAGCCTTGCGCTGCCATCTCTCCCTGTCAGCTTGACGTCCTTCTACGCGTAGCTTTTTTAGTTTTGTCTGCAAACTTGGAAATTACACAGTGCACCCCCTCTTCCGGATTAATAAGTAAAATAAGAACTAGGATTCATCCTGACAAGGATTATGTACAACACTCATTTATACTTAAACGTCTTTACAGGAACTTGTTTTTATTGTTCATGGTGTATCTTTTTAGCAGTCTCATGATAATTGAGACATGAATAATTTTAGATTTGTGCCTTTGTTAAAATACTTTCAAAGGAAAAATAAAATTATAGAGTGACAAAATATTGTATCTGAAGGTATCATAGGAGCCTTTTAGAGGGATACAATTCTGTGAAGTAATGCTTACCAAAATGTCCTAAGATTCAAAAAGCAGTCAGAGAGAGAGAGAAATATGTGAGGAGAGGCCTTCTGGCTGTCCAGCAGTCTTTGTAGAGCAAAAAGGTGTGGGGAACAAGGACCCGGGAAGTCGCCCCCCTTTCCTGTGTCAGCTGCCGTTTGCTGCAGGGTACAGAGTGTTCCTGAAGGATTCCCGGTGGTCAGCAGCACGTGGTCAGTACCATGCTTAACCTGCCCTTTCTGCACCAGAGTGGAGTCGGCTCTGAAAAGCCCTGCAGAGAACTCACTTCCCACCTGTTATCCTGACGGCCCACTTCATTCAGGGAATTGGAACGCTTGGGATTAAATTAACATTTTAGTTGGAGTGGAGGCTTCTTGGAGAGTAACCATCTCGGCCCCGTGTAAGTTGCCCAGTTGGCCAAGGGCATTTGGGGCACAGCTGGTGTCCAGGACAGTCTACAGGGAAGGCCACACCCATCCTACATCACTGTGCCTGGGGAGGCTCCCCAGTTACATGGTAGGTGAAAAGAACGCCGAGGCTAGTCAGGCTCCCATGGCTGCACGGACTGCTGTTTCAGTAAACGGTCTATTCGTTCAACTGTGCACAAACGTCAGAAGTTTCAAAACCACAAAGTAGTGTTGTAATTATACAGAATGGCCGCTTCGGTTAAACCCTGAAGCACAGGGGGTGTTTCTGTTCCAGGATCTAAAGATGAAGCTCTATGATCTCAATCTTTGGTCTCCAATCAATTGAAAGTCACACGTAGGTCTCCTCCATTGAGGGACGGTCACAGATGTGTCTGTATGAGTCTGGCAGTGTGTCCCGTCGTACGTTTTATCTGCACCAACTCCTCCACAGCCCTCTACGTGACCAATGCATTTCCACGTAGCATCCAGGAAAGCTTTTCTACATGTATCAGTATTTTAGTTTCTGTTCCACATTTTATCAATTTGCAGAGGGAAAAGTCTTGAAAGACATTTCTCTAATTCATTGTGTTTTTACAATACTTCATAGCTTATAATGTGCTATCAAAATTTTGTCATATTTGATTTAAATGATGTCTCTTAAGGGCTGTAAGAAAATGGTACAATCCCTATTTTATGAATAAAATTCTATTTGTTTTGAGGTGTTAAAGCCTTCCCCCAGGACAGGCTCTGGCTTTTCCAGTTAAGTCAGTTTGCAAGATGATAATTTTCAGCTTCTATCAAAGTTTTAATTTGTCCTCACTGTATGCCACGGGGAACACCGAAGTATTTAAAATCAGAATGGGGAGGTCTGTGGCTCTGTGAGTCGAGGTCTGTGTGTGCAGTGTATTTTTTATTTTCCCTCTTAGCTATAGGGCTGCACAGTGGGAGTTCAGGTGGGATGAAGAAGTGCTGCCTTTTTCTCTTAAAAGCAGAGACTTAACAGAAAACTCCTTGCTGTGTAGGACCTGCCAGAAGCTGCCATGCGGCCCGTCCTTGGTTCAGAATCGCCATGAGGACGTCTTCTCTCTCTGGGCCTTGCCCATCTATACTTCGGGCCCCTGGGAGAAGCCTGTTCTTCAGTGGGAGCTCTTGTTGGCCTGAGTGTCTGGGACTTTCAAGAGTGAGCCTTTGTCGCAGTGACTAAGTGTAGTTCCCGTTCTTTATCTAGGGTAAGACAGGGCAGCCGCTACTTCTCTCTAAAGCATCAGGTTAATATATGTTCTTTTGGGGTTTCCACTCTCAGAAATTCTCTGGGCAGAGATTCTTAAACCTGCTTTGTCCTCCAGAAATGAATCAAATCTGGGTTACTTTGGCAATCATCCATTTTCTTTTAAACCAAGGAATTACATGTGAAACTTTATCTTCCTAAAATATAATTGTGCACCATCATTTTGTGATAGGATTTTTTTTTATATCTAACCCACAGCACTCAATTTGTTCATCTGTAAAATGGGTTTGATGACATCTGCCTGATTTATCTCGCTGTGTTTCTGTGCCACAACTTTCTTTCCTAAATTACGGATCGGTATAAAGTGTCCTTTCTGGAACTGCACTCATGGTGACCTCTGTGCAAATCTACCTGTTTAGAAGGGAGTTACTATGAAAAGTGTTGAGACAGACTCTGTTACAGTCCATTATTTCACTTCCAAGAAGCACAGCTGACAGCACGTTTTCTGATTCACCGTTTGTTTCAACTTGTTCTGCTTGTTGGTGTTGCTGGGAAGGCTTTTTCTGGTTCCCTCCATACATATCTTATGTTTTTTGATTTTTGTGTCTCTCAAAACTTTCATCATAATCCACTTATTATAACATACCTGCATCATTTTTCCTGTAACCTATATCGTATTCGACAATAATGTATTGAATTTGTAAGGGGCAGGTGATGGGGAAATGAAAAGAAGTAGCATGATCCCCTGCCCTCAGGATGCCCGTAGGACAGCAGAGAAGAGTATGATGAGCCCTGGGGCCAGGCTGCTTGGGTCTGGGTGCTGACTCAGCCACCTGTGCCCCGCTGACTCTGGGCAATGTGCTTTCTTTCTGCTGACCTTACTTAGTACATCTGTAGAATGGCCACAGCAACCATCACAAATTACTAACTTGTTAGGAGGATTCGATGAGCTCATTCACACACATCACTTTGAAGAATGGCTAGTATATAATAAATTCCATATAAGCACTCCTCTAATAAATAAAAAATAGATGTTCTGGTGCAGGAGATAAATGCATTTTAGGTAATTGCAATGTAATCAAGCAATTTCCAGGACTGGAGTTTCTAAACTGCTGCTAACTTTAAAGAAGGTATCAGCTGGCAGGACTGAATAAGGAGTAGGAGTCGGCTTGGCATGCTCCTGGGGTGTCATTCCACGGCAGGCTGAACCTGGGGCACCACCCACCATGCAGTGCTCCTGGGTGACAGGGGCCGGAGGAGGGCAGGCTCTCCTGGCCAGGAGAAGCAGTCAGACTCCCTTCACCTCTTTCAATGATCAGACACTTGTTTGGAATTTATGCTCCAGAACTTGAAGTCCAAGGGGAAGTGTTTGCTTGATTTGTGTTTCCTCTAAAATTGAGTCTGAGTGAAGATAATGCTGGCATGCCCAAAAGCTGCATGTCTGCAAATATCTGCCAGTTCTATTCTTGAAGTTGACATATGTCCACATTCTACAGAGAGGGATGTTTTGGGGATCTGATTAGAAATAAATGAGCCCAGAATGTGACCCATGATGTACTGATTCCCAGGGGCTGTCAGTGCTTGATAAGCAGTGAGGCCCGGTGGAGCTCAGCTGTCGCATGACTTCTTCTAGACGAGCATTTGTGAGCAGATGTCCCTAGCAGCAGTGGCCTTTGCTGTCCACCCCTGAGCAAAGTATGACTTCCACACTTGCTTTCAGTAACCTGCAGGTAGATTTAGAACAATATCTCACAAAACTGTTCCTTAAACAAGTGCTGTCTTGATTGGAAAAGTGATGATTTGATTCCGTTTTATTTTTAGAAAAAAAAAATTTACTGAGCACTGGATGCTGAGGACAGCTGGAGTGTGTGGGACGTAGGACGCTATTTTTTCCTGGCTGCTTTGGGAACCCAGCAGATGGGTGCTAGTGGATGACATTGGTGGCCACGCACGGTGCAGTCCAGCTGCTGACCACGTGGACACTCTTACTATAGGCAAAGAAGAGAATTTCCCTATGTGTTCCATTTTTTCCCTTGGACCCAGCTTCCTTAAATTGTGTTTCTGGGCTGCTGAAATCACATCTGCCTTCTTCTCTCTGAAATAAGAATCCCACGGATTCTTTATGGGAAAAAGAATTTCCAAACACCATTTGTAAAATACGCAAAGGGACTTCACAGCACTCAGGTCACTTGATCAGATCAAAAGCTTTCCAAATGCAGCCGTGTGGTGCACGTCTCCCAAGATGGGCAGGTAAGACAAAGAGGAGGTCTCTGGAGAGCAGAAGGTGGGACGTGATGGTCCCGAAATCACAGGGGGAGGGTCCGAGGCTTCCCTGCCAGCAGGAGATATTCCTCTGCTGTCAGATTGGAAAGCGGTGATGAAAAGATAAGACTGTCTATACATATTAGCACTTTACAGTTTGCCGTGCTCTCTCCACTTTACACATGACAAATGTGATCGCACATACTCTCCGCTAAATACCAACTACTGGAGCCTCGGGTGCTCACAAGACAGCCAAGCCTTCAGACACAGGCTCAATATTTTATGGCTGATGAGATACAAAATCCTCTCCCGGCGATGAGAGCGTCTGTGAATGTGTGAGTGACAAGTGGCATGGCGTCGGGAAATATGTGGGTGCCAGTCCTGGCTGTCCCGAGTCCCACGATGAGCGACAGTCTGCTCATCTGTGCCATGCGGATTGTTCTCTGCCTTGCCCATCCCACAGCTTAGGTTGGGTCAGGAGGGATTGTGTGTGAGAAATCACCCTGGGAGGTATAAAGTTGATGTGCGTGTTACCAACATCATCAGTAGAGAGTCTAAGGCTGACAAGCTCCCAGGCATATTATGATTCCATATGGAACTTTTATTAAAAGATAAACCAAGGCTTCCCAGAGGCCTTAACTCCCTGTGAAAGTGAGAATATTTGATTTCACGTGGCCTCTGGCACGTTCCTTTCCAAGGGAAGGGCCCTGAACAAAGCCACGTTAGGCAGAACTCTGCCTCTCTGCTACTTTCTGCTTTGCTTCGTTTTGTTTTTCTCTTTTGCATTTTCTTGGTTAAGCATTATGATGTCCCTGTGAAGGAAGTGACAGCTCTGGCTCTTCCCCTCTGATGAACCAAGGCTTGGAGCCTGTGGATCTCCCCAGTGCTCACCCAGCGTAAGAGCACCCAGGGTTGGACCCTGAGCCTCTGCCACCGACACCGTGGTGCTGTCACCCGTGGGCCGTATTGTGCAGGCCCACCCCTACTCCCAGGAATCTCTTGTTGCTCTAGAAAACCTTCCCCTTTTCAGTTTGATTTCATCTCTGGCTTCCCAAGAGTCTCTGTGGGAAGGGGACTTGAAGCCAGTTTTGAGTTTTTGTAGAAACTTCTCCAGTACAAGGCAGGTACTCAGGGGTGGGTGCAGACTTGATTTTACAAGTACATCTGTTCTGTTTATTTTTGCTTCTTTGCAGTATTATCAACTTCTGCTCCATATGGGTGATCCATATTGTGCCTTGGTGAAATGATTCCACATTATGCTTTTATGCCTTTATCATCAAACACTACTCATGAAAAAATCACCAGGTTTGCCTAGGTTCATCTGTTCAATTTATTTTTCCCAAACTTTATTTTGAATAAAACACCTACGGTAAATGTGATTTATGTAAATGAATAAAACAAAACTGTTATATAAGCGTTTTTGACATCATTCAGTCCCGTTCTGTCGGGCGCCACTATACAAGATCCTCTGGCAGCCTGTGTTCCATAGGATTATATTATTTCTGAAATCACGGAGCCAAAGAGATAAAACTATAATATACTTTCAAATGCTTTAATTTAATTTTTTCTCTTCTCTCCCCAAGCTTCCCATATGGAGGAACTCCAATATTTTAAAAGAAGCTTTTACTTATGAGAATCTTTCAGCACTATTCCAAGCGCCCATAGCTATTCCTCTCTCTCCTTCATACTCTCTACATTTCTCTATTTTTCTCACACCTCGCTCCCTGATTTTATTTAAAGAATGGCAACCCATCTTTCCTCCACCCCTCCCTCCTTTATTGTTACATTCTCTTACTTTCTCCGCCCTGGGACCCTGAATGGAAGAATTTTCATTTTCCAGGCTGGGGCCAGGGGCCAGCACCGGTGCCCCAGAAGACACACACTGTCAAGTTCTCTCCACACAGCACGCAGCTCCGGCAGGGGTTCTTATCTCCCCTGGGCAGGTGGGAAAGGGAAACTCGGGAAGCTGAGGGGCCTGTCTGCCTCAAGGGCACAGCACTCAACTGATCGTGATGCCTCTGAACTTGTGGACATCCCTGTTCACGCAGGCTGCAGTCTGAGAGGATAAATGCCTTTCACTTGCCCTCTCCTAGGCAGAGTCCGCTGGGTGCAGTCATGCCTCAGGTGGCCAGCTGTGCCTCCTGCTACCTGAGGCTCACCAAATGGAAGATCTGTTCCATCTGTCCCATCCTTTCACCCCGAGGAAGCTCCAAGGCCTTCCATATTCCATATCAGCTTGTGCTGGCTCCTGCAAGCTACACAGCAAGGAAACCAAGTTCCAGGGACTGCCGAGCCAAAGCAACACATCTGGCCATACTCATCTGGCACACGCTTGTGAGACTTTTGCACTCTGTACTCAGCCTTATGTTTCCCTACACTGGAACATTCAATGGAAGACATATAGTGACCCCCTAGTGAAGAAGTAAGCCATCAATTAATTCACTAAATATTAATTCGATTGGGCACGGTGGCTCATGCTGGTAATCCTAACAGAACCGGGCACATTGCCTGAGCTTAGGAGTTTGACAGCAGCCTGAGCACGAGTGAGACCCTGACTCTAAAAATAGCTGGGCATTGTGGTGGGCACCTGTAGTCCCAGCCACTCAGGAGGCCTGAGACTTGAGGATCCCTTTCCCCAAGAGTTTAAGGTTGCTGTGAGCTATGATGCCAAGCACTTTAGAGGGCAACAGAGTTTATGTATTTATTAAGTAAATAAATAAATAAAAATATTTGTTAATGGTGAAAGGTGTGGGTCCAGTTTCAGTCTTCTACAAGTCGCCAGTCAATTCTCCCAGCACCATTTGTTAAATAGGGAATCTTTCCCCCAATTTATGTCTTTGATAGGCTTATCAAAGATCAAATGATGATGAGTGGCTAAGTTCATCTCTTGGTTCTCTATTCTGTTCCATACATCTACCTCTCTATCTTTGTGCCAGTGCTATGCTGTTTTGATCACTATAGATTTATAGTATAGTCTGAAGTCTGGTATCACGATTCCTCCTGATTTGTTTTTATTTCTGAGTAATGCCTTGGCTATTCAAGGTTTTTTCTATTTCCATATAAAATGAAGTACTATTTTTTCCAAATCTTTAAAGTATGACAGTGGTGCTTTCATAGGGATTGCATTAAATTTGTATATTGCTTTGGGTAGTATGGACATTTTAACAATGTTGATTCTTCCCAGCCATAAGTATGGTATGTTTTCACACTTGCTAACATCTTTAGCTATTTCTTTTCTCAAAGTTTCGTAGTTCTCTTTATAGAGATCTTTCTCACCCTTTGTTAGGTAAATACCATGGAATATTATGCAGACTTAAAAAAAGATGGAGACTAGACTGCTTTTATGTTTACATGGATGGAGCTGGAACATATTCTTCTTAGTAAAGTATCTCAAGAATGGAAGAAAAAGTATCCAATGTATGCAGTACTATTATGAAACCAATATATAATCACCCACACTTTAAAATGAAAGATAAAACACAACTATAGCCTAAGATAAGGAGGGAAGAGGAGGAGGAAGGGCGGGGAGGGGGGTTGGATGGAGGGAAGGTAAAGGGTGGGACCACATCTATGGTGCGTATTGCAAGTGTACATGTCAAATCTATTAAGTGTAGAGCATAAATGTCTTAACTCAATGATTAATCAAAGTGAAAGCTATGTTAACCAGTTTGATGTAAGCATTCCAAATTATATATAAAATTAGCACATTGTACCCCATGAAAGAACTAATGTATACAGTTGTGATTTAATAAAAAAAATAAAAAAAAAATAAATGTTAATTTAGAGGGCCTTCTTAATAACATCAAGTGAGGCAATGACCATTTACCTTTGAGATAATAGGTGAATGCTTTTGCAAATTATATCCTATTATAATATGTTACTTTAATTATTGTAAATGTGAGTATTTAAGAACAAAAATGAATTAAACTTAATCTTTCCATCAGGCCAACTGGTTTGGGTAAATTTATTTTCCAATGCTTGTTGGGAAATCACTCTCATATCAAAAGTTAAACTTGCATGAGAAATTCTCTATAGGAGTTCTCAAAGAGTTCTTCAGATTTTGTTGTAAATTTCAGACACAATATCCAAATACTGAACTCTTTAGTCCAACACATCTCTTGTGGATTACTCATCAGAAGCTACATTCTCACCATAGTAACTCCAGAGGCTATAAATCCCTAGAGATTTAATTAGAATGGAACTCTCTCCCTAGAGTTAATTAGAATGACAAATTTCCATACCTGAGTTTTTCTAGTACTGGAGAGAAAGTAGTGAATATTTCCAAAAGCCTCTCTCACTACAGAATAACAGTAGGCTATTAAAAAAATAAAAAGTAGTATATAGCCAGAAATAGGTTGGTATTTCCTGTGCCCTAACATCCCATGAAATTACCTTGCCTAAAGGTAGTGATGAGTACACTCAATCCCAAGTTATTAATCAGTATGGTATTTGTCAAATGTAACTTCAAAAAGTAGTCGTTCACTTGATTGCTGCTGAGCACACATTATGAGCACAACATTGGTGTACTTACTTTGTAGCTAGCATTGGCACTTGGGGAATCTATTCTTAATTATGGAAATAGATGTTTTATGCTGCTCTTTTTATTTTCCCTTTCGCCATGTTTTGACTGTAGGAATGTTCTCTCAACCACCTGAAAACATGGCTGAGGGCTTCTTCCTGGCTCAGCCTCTGCTACTCATGGGGGGAATGATCAGCAGTTGAAGGGTCAGGAGAAAACTTCTAAATATGGGTCAAAAATGTTTTCACATAGTAAATGAGAAAATCTCATGAATGTTATGTCAATCAGGTTGAAAAAAAATCTCAGATTGTATGTGAAACCTGCACACTGTACCCCATGATTGAATTATTGTACACCGCTATGATTCAATAAAAAAAAAAGTCATTTCTTTTTACAGTGAAATTTACTTGCCATAACAATTGCTGTCCTAAATAAAGTGGTATTTATTCTCCCACACAATTGATACTTGGCAGTTAACAATGCAGCGCCTCACTTCATTCACTGCCTGGGCAGTGGAGGCTTTAAGTAAGTGTGGGGATCATGGAAGACTTTTGGAAACATTTCAGACTTAAGAGTGAGGAGTGAAGAAAAGGAGGCCAGGAAAAGGCAGAAGCAAAATTTTGTGTCCAAGGTCATAGTATAGCAGCAATGATCCTGTATGCATTATTGCCTAAACCTGTACAAGGGGCTCCATGTGTAATAGTTGAGCAGGGAAAGGCGCCCTCCCTATTTTGTAGGGGACAAAGTGGAAGCTCAGAGAGGCAGGTCCCTGCTCATTTCATGCTTTTGGACGCTCAGGTATTCCCACACCCAGATCACCATTCTCTTCTCTTCCCTCTCTTTGCACTTCCTTCCCCAATGCATACTCATTTTGTTTGAGAAGAAGAGGAAGAGGAAGAGGAAGAGGAGGAGGAGGAGGAGGAAGAAGAAGAAAAAGAAGAAGAAGAAAAAGAAGAAGAAGAAAGACACTATTGATTAATTTGTTACTTAGTACTCTCCCAGAGGGAAGGCTCCAAGGCATCGTGGGGCCTTTGGCAGTAACACTAATCACAGACACAGTGCAGGCTCTCTGTTGCGTGAACGGAGACCCGAGGGACAGTAGCTTTGCCCCAGGTGTAGAAACTCGTACCTATAATTATTAGGGGAAATGCAAGAAACAGACTACACACTCTCCAGGTGGCGTGTAGCAAATTGTCTTTATTCTGGTCCACCTTATACACACTGGTGGTCA